>JAULJZ010043991.1:0-14376 GCA_032270985.1 Heliamphora pulchella
GTATACATGTCTACGGGACATGCGTTAAAAATGACAACATTCATAAAATATTAAAATATTATTCTAAAACATCTTTAATGTATATATATATATATATATATATATATATATATAAAAACTTATCTTGACCTATAAACTTCCAGTTAGCTTCTCCAATATACCCTTAGGACCACGAACTTGAATCAAACTTAAAGAGATCTTTCTTTTGAATTCCTTGACTCACAAGTGCCCAAAAGAAGACTAAGAAAAGAAAACTATAAGTCCTAGGTACAAACTAGGTGAACTCGGTTGAAGACTCAAAGTCCCAAACTCAAAACATCGACTAAGTTTTTCGAGTTACAACAACTCTAGCTTAGTATTGATACGGAGTGATTCTAAATGACTTAAAAAGCTAGGAGGAGAAATCTTTATAAAAGTTTGAAAATTGGTGCCCTAGGATTGCCAATCGATATGGCATGGGGCAAAATCATGATACACATCGAGAAAATGAGAAAAGATAACAACGATGTGAACACTATCTAAATGGCCATACCGGCCATCTGCGCAATGCCCAGATGGTGGGACCGGCTATGTAGGCTTCTTCGAGATAAATTTTTATAACATTTTTTCGAGTGTTTATTGTGGTCTAGAGGCACAATGTGCCTACCAGATTTGAAAATACATACTTTTAAGTGCAAATAGCACACCTGAAATTTCAAATGGCTAAAAATGAGGCCTGAGTGTGGAAATAACTATCGAAAAGAAGTTAACAAAAAAAGGTTAAAATGGAGAAGGTATTTGGGCAAACAAGACTTCCAGTCAATTGATCCGTCGATTCATTCTCGTCAGAGACCATACTTGTTCTTACAATCACATTTCATCTCGGGAACAACTAATCGGTGTACATGTGCAATATAACTAGACAGAATGGAGTGTCTATCATACCAAATTTCGAATTATCGTACCTCCTTATATCTCATAACCAATAATAACTATACAACTCTTATGTCACATTTTTTTTATCTCACTCAAACTATATATATAATTATATTTATATTCTCCCTCGTATTATATATATATATATATATATATATATAGAATCCTTAGTATTATTTATTTCTCCTATTATATACAATCCAATTCCAAGTAGCAAACAAGCTAGAAGTTGTTGTCTTTTCTCTTCGTTCGTTGTCTTCTTGATTTTTATTCTGTTCAATTGGAGATAGCTCTTTTGTTAGGCCTCGTTTGGTAATTTAACTTTAAGTTGAGTTTTTTTTTTTTTTAAAGTGACTCCAAATCATTTAACCAAATTTTCGTTTATATCCTCTCAATTTATATAATAAGGACACTAACACTATTTTTGTCCTTTTCAAAAAGCCAATTTTACCTTGTGTTTGCTTCGGTGTTCAACTAAGTTGCTACCGTTTGTGCCTTTTGTTCTTTCACTCTCTACAATATTCTGTCCTTTCCAAAAGGTCAATTTGCCCTTGTATTTGGCTACACGAAGGGCTTATTTAATGGAGGATTAAGGAGGGATTCCATAGGATTAGAGGATACGAAGACCCATTAATTTTTTGTTAATTTTTTTAGGATAAATAGTTTTGCATTTATATCATGACTCGATCTAGTTCACTATATTTTGACATATTTTCAAAATAACTAATGCCAAGCCTTTTGTTATTATTAGTACGAGATTCTGAATTATTTTTTTTTTACTCCATAGCCAACAATAACTATACAATTCTTATATTTTATCCCACTCTAATTAAATATAAATTAAATTTCTCATTATATACATAATTATATATATAATCCTCTCGTATAAAAAAAAATATGTGAAATGCTTTGTATTATTAATTTGCCATATCTTATCCAATCTAATTGGGAATAATAAACAGGCTGGAAGTTGTGGTCTTTTTCTCTTTGTTTGTTACTTCTTGGTTTTTGTTCATTTCAATTAGAGATAGCTCTTATGTTAGGCCTCTTTTGAAAATCCAACCTAAAGTCGAGTTTTTGTTTAAATGAGACTTTAATAAAGTCTTATAAACAAAAGATTTGTTTGATATAATTAGGGAGTGGTTAGAGATATCATATGGTAGGCGTTAGAGATAAATTGAGTAATAAAGAGTTACATTGATGTGATAAAAGACATTTATAATAGAGCTGCCATGACAATAAAATCACTTACAGGAAAAACAAGTGAATTCTCAATTACAGTAGAATTATACTAAGGATCAATTTTGAATTCTTATCTCTTTATTTTCGTTATGAATGAATTGACTAAACATATTCAGGATGAGGTTCCATGGTGTATGTTGTTTACTGATGATATTATCTTAGTCGATGAAGCTAGGAGTAGGGTTAATACTAAACTAAAAATGTGCAGAAAAACTTTGGAATCAAAAGGGTTTCGAATAAGTAGAAACAAAACTGAATATATTGAATATAATTTTAGTAGTAATTGAAGTATAAATGGTGAAAAGGTAAATACTCAAAACCAATACATATCTAAAATTGAATATATTTGTTATCTAGATTCGATTATTAACAATGATTGGGAGGCTACAAATGATGTAACCCATAGAATCAAAACTAGTTAGCTCAAGTGGATGAGTACTTTCAAATTTTTATATTATTGACGGATACCTACAAGATTAAAAAATATAGAACACCTATTAAACCAGCGATTTTATGTGGGATAGAATGTTTGGCTGCTAAGAAAGATTACATAAATAATATGAGTATTGCAGAGATGAAAATGTTAAGGTGGATGTATAGTAAAACTAGAAAAGATAAAATTATAAATGAAAAAATTCGTGGAATGGTAGAAGTTGCACATATTGAGAACAAATTGAGAGAAAATAGATTAAAGTGGTTTGATCACATACAACGTAGATTAGTTGATGCAATAGTTAGAAAAAGCGACAAGATCATGAATTATAAAAATACTAAGAGGTGGGTTAGACCTAAATTGACACGAAATGCCGTTTTAAGAAAAGATATAATCTATTAAAACTAACTGAAGATACGGCTCTTAACAGAGGAAAATGGCGTAAAAATAAAAAATTTGTTTTTATATTTTTTAATCAAACCATTTAAAAAATTATTCTTTTTACGTTTTTAATCAATCTAAGTTGTGGAATGCGAGAAGAAAAGAATCAAACATCCAAACTCAACAATAATTCACAATATCACTCAATTTTGCATAAAATTTATCAAATGTCTCATTTGCTTCTATTTTTAAAATTTCAAAACTGGTAGTGAGCATTTGATGTTTTAAATTTTTTACAGTTGTAGTACCTTCATAAGTGACTTCAAGAATATTCCACACTTTTTTAGCGATTTCACACGTTCAAAATTCGTCGAAATTCTTTCGGTGTGACACCACTAAAGATGGCATTGATAGCCTTGCTATTCTAACTTATATTTTTAAAATCTTTTTTATCCCATCATTCAGTTGGTATTAAAATAAAATCATCCTCAGACTTAATAGTGGGTCAGATATAGTCATTAACAACTAAAATCCAAGCCCTTTTATCGATGGATTTTAAATATGCATGCATTCGAGTTTTCCAATAAGAGTAGTTCCCTTCATCGAAGAGAGGTGGTCTAATTGTTGAGTTTCCTTCTTTTGGAAATTCCATGATTAAGATTGATTAGGACTATTTTTTCAAAATATCTTTTATTTTTGAAAAAAAATGTTTTTAATCAAAAAAATTATAACTTTTTTTAATAAAAAATTATAATTATTTTTGAAAAAAATAAACCCGCTCTTATATCAATTGAAAAAATTATTTTTATATTTTTTAATCAAATCAATTAAAAAAGTATTCTTTTTACGTTTTTAATCAATCTATGTCATAGAATGTGAGAAGTAAAGAATCAAACATCCAAACTCAACACACGAGATTTTTTACGTGAAAAATCCAACTTGGGTTAAAAAATTATATGACTAATCCTAATACAGGTAAATCAAGTATTAACCAATTGAACAGTTACAAGACACCTACTTACAGATTTTGATCGAATCCTCAATCCAAAAGCCTAAAGCAATATTGTCGAATCCACGTGCATCGGTCCCCACTAGATCACCGCAGTAACGAATTCTCGAAACTTCACAAGTATTGAATCCTCAATACTTTTACATCAGCAGAATCCTCCATCGGTAATTTTGGAATGCCTTCTAAGTTGAACACGAACAATCTTAGAATTTTTGGAACTCGAAAGGAGCTTCTAATCTACTTTAGAATCTCTGATTATTGAAGTGCAGAAGTTCATTTTCGTGCCTAACCTATAATCTTTTATATAGGCCTCAAAATTAAACAATTAGAGTTTCAATCGAATTAAAACTGTCTAGGGTCTGTTCGTGTGGTCATGTGCCAGACTACTTTCTGCTCTTGCACAAATCTGCTTCATTAGCTTGTACTCTTGACTACTGTACCTTCATTCTTTTTGCAATGTCAATTTTACCCATGTGTTTGCTTTGGAGTGTTAGGCAAAGTTGTTGCCTTTTGGGGCCTTTTAGTTTGTTCCTTTCACTGTCTTACAGTATTTTGTCCTTCACGAAAAGTCAGTTGGCCCTTACGTGGAACTCTTTGTGAAGTCTTTTCGGCGTTTATTCTTTTTAGCTGGAGGCAGCTCTTCTGTTCAAGGTCCCGTATAAAAGTCATAACATTTAAAATATTTAATAGTAAAATAATTTTTAATAAAATAACTTTTAATAAAATAATTTTTTTATTCTTTGATATTTAATAATTAAAAAATATATTTTTTAATTATAAATTTTAAAAATAAAATATACTATAATTTTAATATAGCCAATCACTACCCCCATTATCCTCCACCACCATTGCCACCCAAGTCACTGCCCATTGGTGACTCTAGCAATTTTTGTCACTGGTATTATCGATAATTCAAATTTTATTAATTTTATAATACATGATCATATCTATCGTATTTTTCAATAAACTTAATAAAGTAATTTGAATTTTTCGAACCATTAACAAAAAATAATACTATGTTAGTACTATCCTTTTAACAAAAAGACATATAAGTACATATATTTTTATAATTTACTTCAACGAATCTTTATATTTTAAAAGTGTTGTAAAATAATTTCATTATTAATATTATTAAATATATCTTTTTTAATATATATAACTAAGCAATTATTTATAAGTTTTATCCATAGAAATAATTAAAAAAACAGGGGCCTTTGTATAATAAGTTTCCATAATAGTCTTTGAACTCAAAAGGAAGAATATTGAAAAAATGAAAGATTGATTTTGTGAAAGAGAATGGTATTATTTTGTCTTGTTTTGTTTCTAAATGATAAAAGAATAACTTGAATATACAAATCTTGGGAGCTTAACTTCTAAATGCACCCACTTTTTTACTTAGTATATAACATATAAATACTAGTAGTTGTGAGTGTGCGATGAAAAAAATTAAGTGAAACTCTCATTTACTTTTTAATGGAATCTTTTTCTATTATGTAGTGGTGTTAAAAGGTTAATTTTTTTATAAAACTCAAAAATTATACCTAATAAATTTTTTTTTACATTTCATTGAGTTCAGTTGATACCACAACTATAGCTGTGACGTCGCCCATGTCACTGCCACTCCTACCACCATTGCTACTACTCCTACTATTACTGTCACCACATTTTTCGTTCACACTAAAAATGATTTACTCTTTTTATATAAAATAATTTTAAATTTTAAATATAAAATATTTTAAAAATATTTACTTTGTTGTCATTTAACCAAATAATAAAAATAAGTAAATATTTTATATTAAAATAAACAGAGCCTAAAGAGTTTAAATAACTGTAAAAAACAGACCATAAACTAATAAGTCATGTTCCTTTTTATATAAGCTATGATTTAAAATGATCTAAAGTCGTTATAAAAAAATCATTTTTTTAATTTATGTAAAATTTTATATCCAGTCTTATATTTTTCTTTTCTAAAAAATTTCAGTTAAATTGCGGCCTTTGGTAGCTTTGTGTTCCTTTCACTGACTACATCATTTTATTATTTTTGAAAATTCAATTTGGCCCTCTATTTGACTACCTAAAGTTGTTTTTTCTCTATGTTAGGTTAGTTCTTTGGCATGTTGGAGAATGTTATTGTTAGTAATTTTTAACATTTTATTATTAATTTTAATTATAAATTATAAATTTTTTTAAATACTTATAACTTATGCTACAACTCATAACTATTTTTTCTTCTATTTCAGTTATAAGTTACAATTTTTATCAAATACTCATAATTTTTTCTACAAGTTATAATTTATAAACTACTAGTATTAGTCTTCTTTTGTTAGGCTTGATTTGACAATTGTATTTAAAAGTGAGATTTTTATTTAAAGTATTTTTAAATCAAATAAATTTTTTTGAAAATAAGGTCTCACGACTCACTTAAAGACAAAAGTTTATTTAACTTTAAGTGCTACTAAGAAAAAAAAAAGAAATAAGTTAATAAATAACAATTTAAAATGGCTTAAAGTAACTTAAAGTGGTTATAAAAAGATTTATTTTTTTATTTTTATATAATTATATATTTAATTTAAATCTTATAAATTTTGATAAGCAAAGAAAAATAATTTTGACACTCCCTTTTAGTCAAATACACTCACAATTTTACTTTTATTAGATAAAATTATAAAAATTCCCATCATTTTTATCCTTTATTTTCTTTTGTCTTAGAATTTTGCCTAAATAAAAAACAAAGTGAAGGGTGTCTTTGGTTGAAAAAGGAGTATAAAAGTTATTTTTCTAAATAAATTTTGTAAAGAAATTAATTTATATTAATTTCTATTTTTAATTTAATGACAATCCAAGGTGTTTTAGTGTTTTTAGAACTCTTTTAAGATCTTAGGATAAGTTTTAAGATCTTAGATAGGATTTGAAAAGGTTGTTTGAATTTAAAATTCTATTAGAATCTAGATATCATCTATTTTTGGGTTACCTGTTATTAGAGTCCTAATTGCAAATTAAGTTCATGGGACAATTAAACAAGCCTATGGTACAAGCAATCAAAGCATGACATAAAAGAGATGTTTGGCAACCCGACCGCTCGAGAGCCCATATGACCGCTCGAGCGGACCCCGTGCGTTTTAATTGAATTTATGTTCTAATAGCCTGGTTTCAATGATCTATATAAAAGGGCATTAAGAGTGCACGATATATACTGAATATATGAAATAATAAAGAGCTTTAAGATCATAACAGATGATTGTTTGTGTCTTCAAAATCACCGAAGATTATTCGAGAGAAAAGCTTAGATGGTGTTCTAAGTTTCGACAGATGATTCTACCAGAAAAACTGCTACGAGAATTCGTTACAGTAGGAATTAAGAGGAGAACGGTGAACGAGGATTCGGCATACAAGTTTTATGACTAAAAGATTGAGGAGTCGATCAAAAAGTCTACAAATTAGATTGTAACTGTTCGTGATATAGTACTTATTTCCTAGACTTGGTAGTCCTAGATTTTTCACCCGTTGAATTTTTTCACGTAAAATATCTCTGTGTTGTGGTTTCTTCTTGTTACTCTTATTTCGTAATTGTGATTGATGGAATATTTAAAATATTATTTTTCATTGAAGAAAAATAAATTATATTTCTCAAATTTTAAATATATAATTTATCTATCCATATATATATATAGTGTGTGTTGTTAAAAAAACTTCCAAAACCTTAATCTTAAAATCTCATTAAAAAGAAATGTTCTATCTCCTAAGTGGCTTCTT
This sequence comes from Heliamphora pulchella, assembly GCA_032270985.1. Classification (NCBI taxonomy): domain Eukaryota; kingdom Viridiplantae; phylum Streptophyta; class Magnoliopsida; order Ericales; family Sarraceniaceae; genus Heliamphora; species Heliamphora pulchella. Next base: position 7,734 of record JAULJZ010043991.1, read on the forward strand.
ATTATGGTTTACTTTCTCCTCCTCTCCTCTTTCCTCTCTCACCTTTTTTTCTCATTTATTTATTCTCAGTTATAATTTAACTTAGATAATAAAAATTCTAAATCAATCCCTCCTCGCCAATTCCAATCTCAAAATCCCAAACCCATCTCGCAATTTTTTTTTTGACCGACCCACTCTTATACAAATTTAATGATGAAATTTGAATAAATTATAAACTATAACTGTATTGATTATAATAGTAGTAGGATGGGGGAATCACCTACAAAAACTTGAATTTAATTTTATTTATTTGTAAATAATAAGTAATATATATTTTATCTATTATAGTGTAGTTTGAATTTAACCCGTTAAATTTTTTAATGACAAAATATATTATAGTATAGATATAAACGAAGGATTTAGACGAAGCAGGCTGGAATAGCAAGGTTAGCAATGCTACTTTTTGTGGTGTCACACCAGAAGAATTCAGATGTATATGTACATGTAGAATCGCTAAAAAAGTATGGAATATTCTTGAAGTCACACACGAGGGCACGCCAACAGTTGAAGTTTCTAAACTTCAAAACTCACCACAAGTTTTAAAACTCTTCAAATTGAAGATAATTAGACCTTTAATGAAGTTTATGCAAAGTTGAGTGACATAGTGAATTTCAATTTTATACTTGGTGAAAATTTTTTTGAATATTCTATTGTTCAAAAAATCTTATGGTCACTACCTGAACGATTTCTACCAAAGGTTACTTCTATTGAATAAAGTAAAGACGTTGATTCTCTAAGAGTAGAACAATTAGTTGAAAATCTTCAAACTTTTGAATCAACTCTACGTCAACCTGAAAAATTAAAAAGGCGTTGCTTTAAAAACTTCTAAGGTTGAGTTAGAGTCTTCAGATGATGAGGCAGAAATTGATCTGGAGATTATGACATTTATTGTTAAAAAATTAAAAAACTTTATTTTAAATAAAAAACCTAACCTCAAGTTAAAATCTAGAAAATTTGGTGATAAAAGTAAGAATGCGGTTAAGCTTGAAAAGAAAAAAAAATAAAAATTCAGAACCAAAATATACAGTACTTCGAGTGTCAAGGGTATGAACATATTGCACAAAATTGTCCAAACAAAAAAAAATGTGTTTATTGTGACGTGGGATGATGAAATTGAGTCATATGACAATAGAACCGAGTCCGATCAAGAAAATGAAGAGGACAAGTTTGTTGTCTTTGCTGCTTTCACTCGATGATTAGGTAAGTCTGAACTATCTGATCATGAATCACATGCGTCTCACAGTGATTCTGGAAAAGAAGAACCATATTCAGGTTATGAATCTGAATGAGGGAATGAGAAAGATTTTCAGTGGACTTATGATAAATTTCATTGAGAAAGTTACAAAATGACTAAAGTTATCACTAAACTAACACTGAAGGTCAAAACCATGACAAAAGAAAATAATGGTCTAAAATCATAACTAACTGAGTCTCAGAATATGATTTCTCAACTAAAGATTTTTAAAACTAAAATGATTGAGAAACTAATTAGCTCTGACAAACAGAGAAATGAACTCATTGAGTCATGTGATTCCCTTAAATCGAAAGTTTCTAAACTTGAGTTGGAATTACAAGACTTAACAAAGTCCAAATCTCTATTTGAGGCAAGTGAAGCGAGAGTCAAATTGTTAAAAACTAAATTATCAACTGCTAATACTACTCTCAAGAAATTGAATACAGGATCCATGAGTTTGGAAGAGATCCTAAGCATGCAAAAAGTGGCGTCAGACCGAACTGGATTAAGCAACGTGGAAAGTACATCTGGATCAAAGAATACAGGTAAAATCAATTTTGTAAAAGTTGTCAACAAGCCTACAGGTATGGAAAGTATTTTGAAAAAACCTAAGCAAATCAAAACTTCATTTTCAGGAAAAACTGTTCAAAACACTTTACCCCAACCAACTAAGTTTCAAAAATTTGTTCATACTTATCATTTTTGTGGTATTGTGGGGCATATTAGGCCTTATTGCAGAAAATTGATATCTCTATCGTCATATCAGCATGTAAAGAAATGTGAAAAATTTCACGATCAAATTAAACTTTTACAGAAGAAAACTCTCAGCCAAATGAGCGCTCGAGTGGGCTCTTTGAGCGCTTGAGTGGCCAACTGGCAATCACACGCTCAAGCAGGCCCTCTGTACGCTTAAGCGGACCACTGGCAAAGATACAAATATGATCACTGACAGTCCAACGTTCGAGCGACCCCTCTAAGTGCTCGAGCGGACAACTGAAAGAAACCATAATTTAGCCAAAAACCCAGCACTCAGACCATACCTTTTTCCAAAATTTGTGTTGTCTGGGTTTAAAAGTCTAATTTGAAATGTAATATTGTTCACACCACTTTAAAAGTTCAAAATTCCTTCATATGGTATTTGGACAGCAAATGTTCCTGACATATGTCAGGAGATAAGTCCTTATTCTTGAGTATTGATCTATATGATCAATGACTTGTCACATTTGTAGATGGAAACTCATCCAAGATTCTTGGGAGAGGATCAATTAGATTTCTAGGACTACTCAAATTAGACAATGTCCTTCTCGTAGACGGTTTAAAAGTAAATTTATTAAGCATTAGTCAGATGTGCAATACACACCATGAAGTTCACTTAACGAAAATTGAATGTCTAATTTTGGATAAAAAGGAACAAACTGTGATTCATAGTGTTCGAACTTCTGACAACTGCTATAGAATTTTGCCTAAAATCGATCTTACATGTCATTCTACTAAGATTGATGAAACTAAATTGTGACATTATCGATTGGGTCATATTAATTACTATTCAATATCTTCTATAACTTATTCATATGAATATTATGGGTCCTACTAGAACAGAGAGTATATGTGACAAGAAATATATTTTTCTTGTAGTGGATGACTTTTCTAAGTTTACCTGGATAAATTTTTTATGAGAAAAATCTGACACTTTTGTTGTTTTTAGATCTCTATGTTTCAAGTTAAATAATGAATAAGAATAGAGTAATCAGCACATTACAAAGATTCGATCAGATCATGGTAGAGAATTCGAGAATTCAGAATTCTTAAATTTCTATGATGAATAGGGGATCCAAAACGAGTTCTCAGCTCCAAAAACATCACAACAAAACGGTGTTGTGGAATGAAAAAATCGGGTGGTATAGGAGATGGCACGAGTCATGCTACATGATAAAAATGTTCCTATCAGATTCTGTGCCAATACCGTAAACACCGCTTGCTATGTGATTAAACGGGTGTACTTACTACCAAGCACAAAACAAACAGCATATGAGTTGTGGAAAGGTAGAAAGCCTAATGTGAAATATTTCAAAAGTTTTGGAAGCAAATGTTACATATTAAAATATCATGAACTGTTGAGTAAATTTGACTCCAGAAGTGATGATGGGATATTTCTTAGCTACTCCATTAATAGTAGAGCATAAAGAGTTTTTAATTTACGCATTTCTACTGTTATGGAATCTATTAATGTGATCGTTGATGATACAGGAACTTTTGAAGCAGCAATGATACCAGAAGCAGATCTGACTGACTCTCCGATACTAGAAGATCCAGTTCAGCCAAGCTCTCCGAAACAAATAATGGATACCAGTTTTGGCATTGTGGTAGCATCTGAGGAGCTAGTAGCTTTGGAACCCCCCTCACGAATTAAGCTAAATCATTCAATGGATCAGGTAATTGGATAGGTAACAAAACCAATGATGACCCGCAGATAAATTCGTAATCAGGTAAATCAGGTAAGTCATCTATGCTCTGTGTCTTTGGTTGAACCAAAAAATGTGAAAGAGGCTTTAACTGACGATTGTTGGGTGAATACTATGCATGAGGAACTCGAACAATTTATCATGAATGTTGTTTGGAAATTAGTGCTTAGACCTAATACTGTAAATGTTATTGGCACTAAGTGAATTTTGAAAAACAAGTTAGATGAACAAGGGACTGTTGTGAGAATAAGGCTAAATTAGTGACACAAAGGTACACACAAGTAGAAAAAATAGATTTTGACAAAACCTTTGCACCCATGGCTCGATTAGAATCTATTCATATTCTTCTTGCTGTGGCTTTTTTTCTCAATTTCAAATTATACCAAATGGATGTGAAAAATGTTTTCTTAAATGGCGAGCTGAAAGAAATAGCTTATGTTGAACAACATAAAGTTTTTCAGGATCCATGCTATCCTGATCACGTATACATGCTCAAAAGAGTTTTGTACAGCCTGAAACAAGCCCCCCGAGCATGATATGAACGTCTAACCACCTTTCTAGCTAATCATAATTTTATCAGAGGAAGTGTGGATAAGACTCTTTTCATCAAAAAGGACAAGAATAATATTTTGGTTGCATAGATATATATTGATGATATCGTGTTTGGGTATACTTGTGAATCTCTTATCCTTCCATTTTCTGAATGTATACATAAGAAATTTGAAATGAGTATGGTAGATGAACTAAACTACTTCCTAAGCCTACAGATTAAACAGTCTGACGATAAAATTTTCATCTCGCAATCAAAATATGCTAAAGAATTGGTTAAGAGATTTAAACTGGAATCTACCAAATCTATTCGAACCCCTTTGAGTACATCTATGAAACTGTCAAAACATGAAAAAAGTATAAATGTTGATCAAACCATGTTCAGAAGTATGCTATGTAGTCTTTTGTATCTCACAACCAGTAGATCTGATATTGTCTTCAATGTAGGTATTTGTGCGCATTATCAGTTTAATCCTAAAGAATCATATTTAACGGTTGTTAAAGAGAATTATCTGTTATGTGAATTTCACTGTTGAGTTTGGCATTTGGTTTTCCAAAGACACTAACTTGAACATAGTAGGTTTTTTTTATGCTAATTGGGATGATTGTGCAGATGGCAGAAAAAGCACATTAGGAGGTTATTTCTACATTGATAACAATTTGATTTTATGGCAAGTAAAAAACAAAATGTTATTTCATTATCTACACTTGAGGCTGAGTATATAGTTGTTGGTAGTTGCTGTACTCAGTTATTATGGATGAAACAAATGCTATCTGATTATGGTCTTATCTAAGAGCCAGTAATTATCTATTGTGAGAATACTAGTGTTATTAATATTTCAAAGAATTTTGTTCAGCACTCTGAGACTAAGCACATAGACATAAGGCATCATTTCATTCATTAGTTAGTGTAGGATAATATTATCACCCTTGATTACAATGACGCTGAAAGACAACTGGCTCATTTGTTAACAAAACCTCTTGAAGCACTTCGATTTAAGTTTCTTAGGAAATCTATTGGAATTGGCATTTTGAGTTTTTTTTTTTTAAAATGTGGTTTTTGTTTTTTTCATTTGTGCTCATAATTTGTTCATGTGGTTTAATCATATGTGAAACATCTCAAAACACTATCCGAAGGATTACTGTCAGAAAGATATGAAAGCATAAGCTTATAGTAAATCATTGAGATTTTTTTTTATGTAATGATTACGGTATGTGCGGCTAAATATACATGTGACACGTACTGGATATTGGTTGAAAAATACTATTTGATTAACCACTTAGTAGAATCCTATTGTTAATGTCGATGTCTATAACCACCCACATCTGATTATCTATCCTATTGTTTGTAATGCTCGCAGAAATGGTTATCTATACAAATTTTTCTTTTTTGTTTGATATAGTGTAAAAGCCGCTGGATATGTTTCTTTTTGTCTTACTTGTGACAATGGCTACCTATCTGAACCATGCCTTCTCGTTCATCTTACTGTGTCAGCCGCCATTTATGCAACTGTTCTTTCATACTATTGGAAATAGTTACCTATGTGAACATTACCTTTTCGTTCGTATTAATGTAAAAGCTGCCAAAATAGCATATTTTTTTTATATATTCAGTTCTTTGTGAAGAGGTGCTTCCATACATCTTCAACAGACATACATTGAAACTTTACTTGGTTTGACTTCACACTGTGTGCTTTGACTGATTTCCATTTGTGCCTATTGTATATTGATCGCATATATGTTAACAACTACCTCTGTGAAAGAGTCTCTCAATGGTTTGGAGTCTTTCTGCTATAAGATCTCCTTGATAAGATCCTGTGACTCTATTTTCCCATGTTTCACATTCGGTTTATACTAATCTATCTGAATTTTTGAGCAACAATATTAAATTCTTTTTTGTTTGTTTTAGATAAAAAGTTTTTTTTTTCAAGATGCCAATTTCAATTTTCGTTTACTCTCATAATTCTCTGTCTTGGTTCATCTGGTTTAACTAGGTCAGTGCACCACTCGAGTGTCCATATGTGCGCTCGAGCGGTCCAAAAGTTCTTTTCGTCACGAGCTGTTGTTCGCTCGAGCGACCCTCTTGTTAGCCCAAAGGCTTCTTTAATTGATTTTGATAATTTTCATAATTTATTTTCTATAAATAATCGTCTTTAATTGGATAATAATTTTTAATTCCAAAATGAAAGTGTTAACTCATTTTGAACAATCAAGATTGACACCTTGCCAAAAAAAAAAGGGTATGACTTGTTTCTCAAAAGATTCAAACACTTAAGAATTCTTTAAGTAGAATTTTATTCTTCTGTGATTGATCTCAATTGAGATTCAAATCGAAACACTTGAGGCAATGTATGTCAAC
>JAULJZ010044002.1:0-14376 GCA_032270985.1 Heliamphora pulchella
TCTTCTCTGAGTGAAGAATGTAACTAGCCCTTTCATTATGGAGGGTTTTTCCCTGGAAATCAATAGCCACTCATGGCCGTTGGTTTCCAGGCTTCAATTGCAATTGAATGACCAATTCAATTGTAATTGATCCAGCTATTGAAATCTGGATTTCAATAGCCAATGAAATTCACAGATTCCAACAGGTACGTCTCCTCTATTCTTTATGGCTTGAGGTAGCCTCCAAGGGCATGGTTTAGCTTGTGTTTGACCTAACTTTTTTAAGAGGTTTTTTTATAAATAAAAAAAGTTGATATGAAAAGATGTGAAAAACACCAACTGATTATAATAGGAGGCCAAACCAATAAGCTTTTTAGGAAACTTTTAAGCAAAAAGCTTTAAAAAAAAGCTAGCCCAAACATAAGCTAAGTAATTTCAACAATGTTATTTATCTATGAATTTTGTCCAATGTCACTCTAACTATATCTGTTTTATTCGCCGACGTATTGATAGTCGACGTATCATTTTATTAGTGTATGTTGATGACATTATTCTTACTGAAGGCAATACAATAGATATTGCTTAAGTGAAAACGAATCTTGGCGAAGCTTTTAATACTAAGGATTTGGGCTCCCTCAAATACTTTCTTGGTATTGAGGTTGCCCGTTCTCATCGTGGGATATCTCTTTCTCAACGAAAGTACGTTCTTAATCTCTTTTAGGATACTGGCATGTTATGATGTAAGCCAATCTCTACTCCTATGAATCAGAATGTTAAGCTTTGAGCTGAATCTGGAGAGTTACTTCTTAATCCATCTACGTATCAACGTCTAGTTAGTTGCTTGATTTACTTGACAAATACAAGACTTGACTTGACTTTTGCAGTTAGCGTAGTCAGTCAATTATGCATGCTCCAAGCAAGGTTCATATAAATGCAGTTTTTCATATCTTGAGGTATCTGAAGACCTATCCGAGTCTTAGCCTTTTCTTCTCAACTAGTGCTTAATCTGGTCTTTCATGCTTCACCAACGTTGATTATACTGGGTCCAAAACTAATCGAGGACCCACATCTAGTTTTTATACTTTCTACGGCCATCATCTTATTTCATGAAAAGTAAAAAATAGATAGTTGTCTCAAGATCTTCGACTAAGACCGAGTATTGGGCAAGAGCTAAGAGTACTTGTGAAATACTTTGGCTGCAATCTCTTCTTGTTGAGCTAGGCTTTGAGAAAAATGGATCATTGCGATTGACAACAAATCAGCCATTATGTTTGCCTCTGATTCAGTGCTTCGCGAACGGATCAAGCATATAGAGGTGGATATTCACTTTATTCGAGAAAAAGTTCGAGCAAGCACTCTGACTTCTTCCTTTGTCTCTTCATCTGATCAAACTACGAATATGTTCACCAAGTCCTTGGGACCCTCTTTACTTTGGTCATCAATTGTCAAGCTAGACTTGATTGACATCTTTACTCCAACTTAAAGGAAAGTATTGGAAGCAACACATTAGGCAATTAGGATCTCATTCATTATGGATTGATTACTAGAATCAACACATTAGGCAATTAGGATCTCATTCATTATGGATTGATTACTAGAAAGATCTTGTTGATTATGATTTGATTTGAATTGATTTGCAAATTTATTTTCTTCTTTTTCTATAATCATACTTCATCAATATAAATGGATAGTTATAACTCTTTGAAGGTAAGTCAGAAATTATACAATTCTTTTATTTTTTTTTATTAGCTAAGGCCTAATGTTGTCTTGTTTTTTTTTTTTTGGGACAAACATGTCAAAGAAAATATACAACTTTACTGACGCTTTATCAGCAAATTTCATATGTACGATCTATAAAATTTGCAAACAAATACCCGTTTGGTAATGTTTACAGTATTCAGTTTTTCATTTATAATAAACAAAAAACATATTGTCGTTTATTTTCTTAAAAAACAAAATTACAAAACACATTGGATAAATGCATGTTCTAAAATTTTATTCTGAATAAGTGAGGTGGCCGGATAGGGTTCTGGCAAGAGGGGAGCCACCCAAGAGAATTATTATAAGTGTGGATGCCTATAGTGGTCGGATGTGGTGATAGGCGACAGCAAATGAAGAGGTCCAGTGACAGTGATAGATAGTGGTGACATTTGAGCACTCGGAGTTACGTGAGTTGGTAAAGATAGTCACCAATAACCAGAGATGATGAACAGAGGTAAGGAAAAATCATAAAAATGGTGGCCGTAGGTGGTCACAAAGATTGTGACTGCAAACAACGGCCAATGAGTAGAGGTTGCGGCTTAAAAGGGAAGGTGGTAGGTGAAACTGCCGGTCAGAGGAGAAGATGGTGGGTGGAGGTGGTGGCTTGTGAAGAGAGCTGGTGGAATTTTCTTGATTCCCATATGGATAAGAAGCTTTGTAAATAAGGCTATGTTGAAATAAGTGAGGTGGCCGGATAGGGTTCTGGCAAGAAGGGAGCCACCCAAGAGAATTATTCTAAGTGTGGATGCCTATAGTGGTCGGATGTGGTGATAGGCGACAGCGAATGAAGAGGTCCAGCAACAGTGGTAGATAGTGGTGAGATTTGAGCGCACGGAGTTACGCGAGTTGGTAAAGATAGTCACCAATAACCAGAGATGATGACCGGAGGTAAGCAAAATCGTAAAAATGGTGACCGTAGGTGGTCACAAAGATTGTGGCTGAAAACAGCGGCCAGCGAGTAGAGGTTGCGGCTTAAAGGGGAAGGTGGTAGGTGAAACTGCCGGTCAGAGAAGGAGATGGTAGGTGGAAGTGATGGCTTGTGAAGAGAGTTGGTGGAATTTTCTTAATTCGCATATGGATAAGAAGCTTCGTAAATAGGGCTATTTTTATAGCATGTTTCTTTCAAGCGAAAGTGGATTGGAGGTGGCGGGTGGGCTTGGGTGGCAAGCACGGAAGTGGTAGCAAGTGTGGGTGAAGGTAGGAGGCCGATGGATAGAAGAGGTGGCCAATGGTGATAGAGATGATAGTGATAAGCAAAAGTGGGCAAAGGAGGTGGTTAGTGGTGGGTGGAGTTGGTAGATGGTGTGGAGAGTTAATAGGTGGGGGTGGCGGCTGGTGGGGTTAGCCAAAGATGGTGGTCAAAAATAGTGACCAGAGATGTTTGCCAATAGTAATAGGGCGGGGTAGTTGGAGGTGATGAACAAGAGAGGAAAGAATGAGAAGTTCAGAAAACAAATGAAAACATATTTTTTTAACTAAAATTTAGTAAATTTTGCAAACTATTTGCATTTTTTGAAAGCAAATCTAAGGCCATGTTTGGGCAAATGTGCTTATTGGCTTATTGGCTTATTGGCTTATTTTTGCTTATTTTAGCTTAAAACCCATATAATTTGGTTTATTGGCTTATTTTTGCTTATTTTTACTTATTTTTGTCTTTTCTAAACTTTTTTTTTTTATTTTGATCAAAAAATTTTATTTTTCCGGCTCGTCTCAATGAGAGGAGTCTAAAAAATGTAATAGTTTGACTAAATGATGAAAAAAATTCACTAAACACGAAAACTCTACGATAGCAAATAAGCAAATAAGCCAAATTCACCCATTCAGTATCAAATGTGTTTTTATTTACAAATTACAAAAACAAAAAACATAAAAGTTGCCTAATGAGACCGTGGGTATTATATAGTTTTGGTCTTAAAAGGATCAACCTTCTTGTCAACTTCAGGTTACATTCAAGTAACGATACATTGAAGAGAGAGAGAGAGAGAACCTTTAGCATTTGGATTCCCTCTTGAAATGTAAGCCGCAAAGTCTTTCTCAAGTACTGCATATCCAGTAAGTGTCCATAATCAGCATGGAATCAAGATAAACTACAAAGGAAGAGAACTAATGAACTTTCAACACTTTTTCTAAACAGAAGTACAAATGCATTTTATGTGCCAATATAAATACTTATGTATAAGCTTTCTGGTAAGCAGGCATATAAGTGTCTGTGGGTATCGCATAAATGATATGAATAGTGCATCAATAATAATGACAAATAAACAATAGGACCTTCAAGGGCTCGAATGGATATTGTTTCCCAATGGCTTCAAGCTCCTTCTGGCATCTCTCATTTAAACTATCAAACATCATGACAAATAACCGGTCCACAACATACATCACCTGTATAAAGAAGCTAAACCATCTCACTACCACATTGAATTGAATAGTTAATTCAGAGTCTTAGCACATAATGAAGCCGGCAATTCAACTTTACCTCAGAGTAGTGCTCCTTAATCTCCATTTCCACATCAAGACCTGTAAACTCACACAAGTGTCTGTGCGTATAGGAGTCCTCTGCTCTGAAAACTGGACCTATCTCAAAAACACGCCCAAAATCACCACAAATTGCCATTTGCTTATGAAGCTGAGGTGACTGTGCCAGACATGCAGGTTGCCCTTTGTAATCCAGCTTAAAAACAGCTGAGCCACCCTCACTGGAGCCTGCTATCAACTTTGGGGTATGAATCCCAACAAAGCCTTCAGATAGCAAGAACTGCCTGAATATCTGTACAATAGAGCAAATGAAATAAGAACCAGGGCTTTTCAGCCTGTCAATAATATTGGCAGCAAATATGCAGGGCAATCGACTAGCCTACCCCATTATATCTTCAAGTTGAAACTTGATATCAATAATGTTAACAATATCATGAATCATCAAACGGTAACAACAATGATGACTATGATGATGTTGTTCGAAGGACAAGATGTATTACAGAAAATCTCATATCTTGTGTTTGGAGAAGGCAAACAATGAACTAAACAAAAAAGAGTAGATTTATGTGACCACTTTCTGTTCCACAAATACATAGTAGAATACTAGAATCACAAAGATCAATCATCAAATGCATAAAGACAAATGTTTCTATAGACTACTACCTGTTCTACAAATACATAGTAGAATCAAGAATATCAATTGCATAAAGACAAATGGTTTCAGTTGTGATTCAAGAAAAATCCTTGAAACCACCAATTCCAAATAACTCCATGTAAGTGAATGAAAACACTGACCACGCAAGAAGATACTAGATAGTCACAGAAATGCTGACGCGGCAAATATGCAAGATTATCGGTCTGAAAAACTAATCACATTTATTAACCAAACGTTTAAAACAAAGAATCCTCCCACAAATGTCCCTGGAACACACTGCCCTTGACCAACTCGTCAGCTATGAGACAAAAATCATGAGGGAAATCACAAACTTTTCATCTCCTCAAGGATTTGGCCAAGGCTCTAAGAGGATCTACCAAAATACTCTTCATTGAGTTCCTCAACTCAGCTAAATAATTCACTAATTTCACTCCTGATTTCACTAATTCCTTCACCGCTAACCACTGTATAGCATCTCCAATGGTGCCAAAAAAAAAGGCTACCAAGGTAAGCCAAGGTGCCAATGGAATGCTAGAGGGGAGTGTCAGGGTAAACAATTGTATTGAAACAAAAAGTCCTTTCCGTCGCAAAGGCACTGGAACTGGAAACTAAACAGCAGGATAGAAGTGTACCAAAGTACTGTAGAGCTGACAGACTTGGAAAAAAGTTATGGATAGCTTTCTAGGTTTATTCCCAATGCAGGGTTTGCAGAGGACGCATTGTTACTTGAGAATGTCAAGAAGGGATTCTGTTATGTTTATTTTTCTTTTGTTTTCCTTGGCTTCTCTTATCATTGCCACCTTCACACGAATACTTAAGCCTGTTAGCTTCCCCAACCAAGGTTTTGAAAAGCGATTACAGTTGTCGTAACGATAAAAGTGGAAATGATGTGATTTCAGGTTGTAATAGTAATCGCATAATGGTGGTGGGCCTGGTGGCAATCGGAATTGTGAATTTTTTCTTCCTTTTTTTTTTTTCCACAACGTCATGAAAACTTACCAAGTCAAATATTTTTAGTCCAGAATAACATTTGTTGAGGCCTAAAATAGTTTTTGGTGGGTTTCATGCATTTTGAACCATGACACAATATATTTACTAAATCTTATAATATTTGTAAGTAGATACGAAGAGGGTTTAAATGTATCTTCTGTCAGTTAACAATTCCATGTCACAAAATTTTAGTAAAAAAACTAACGAATTAATTTACTGTTATTTATGTAATTGATAGTAATAGACTTACAGTGTAGCCTAGTATTTCAAACTTCCATATTATATACGTTAAATAAACAAATTAGGTATATACAAATTGAAAATAGAATTAGAAAATCATTTATTTTATTCAAATTTGATATATATCTTCAAGGTACACAAGTAACAAACATATAACTTGAAAGTTACAATAGTATAAGAGTTATATTTAAACTTTAATGCTGAGTAGATAAACATAAAATGTAATGACCCAAGTAAACCAAAAGCCTAATAACTTGAATAAAATACCTAACAGCACAACTCAAAAATTTAAACTCAAGTTATTAATAGTAGCCCACAAGTTTCATTATATACCAGACATATTTTCTATCTCCCACCGATGTAGAATAGGAGTATCCCAATATCCCCCACTCAAATATGCAACGCACTCGTTGCGTGGTTCAGGTTATTCTCCTGGTTGGGATGTGGATAGCGGCCCATTAACGAATGCAAACCAACCCATTAACGTGCACAAAGTATATAATCTCAGGGCCTCTATCCCTCTTCGGAGCCTCTACCTCTCTATCAACACCGCCACGGAACCCTACATGGGAACCAAAGATGGCACTAATACTATTTGTAACAACCTAAGTAAACCACTAGTCCAATAACTTGAATAACAAACCTAACAATACGACCAAAAAATTTAAGTACAAGTTATTAGTAGTAGCCCATAAGTTCCATTATATACCAGACATATTTTTCATCTCCTACCGATGTGGAATAGGAATTTTCACGTTATTAGGATCTTTATTCAAGTTATTAAGCGAGTAGTTCACTTGAATCGTTACATAAAACATAAGCTGAAAGGGAGAAAACATGCACTGATTGTCAATGAATCATGGGGCTAAGCTCGTGGCACGACCACACACGGCCCACACCAAGTGTGGGGTTTACTAGGTCTCGTTGGGCAAGCCCGCCAAGCTGGGCATCATGGGACACCGAATGGAAGCCGGTGGCACTATGTCACGTAATGACTGTAACAGCAATAGTGACCATTACACATTATGTAATGTAGTAGTAGCGGATAGGGAGACTGACCCATAGACCTTGCATAAGGCTGTGGCCTGTTGTTTAAACCATGTCTCCAACTAAAAGTTACTTATGCTGAACATAAGCCTAAGTCTTTTCCCTCCTTGAATTACTACTTCACGAGGCATTCAAAATTCAAATGGGACCTTTTTAAAATTGGAAGCACTTTTGAAAAATATGACTTCATATATCATTCTTTCTAAAAGCTCGACTTGTAGTTTTCCCAAGAAACCATGCCACTATATATATACATATAAAGGAGAATCATGAAATTGGATATATATACATATAAAGCAGAATCATGAAATTGGATACATGGAAATGAGCTAGAGCTGGTAAAATAGAATAAGCGGATTTACATTTTCAACTTGGCACTGAACGCGAAAAATTCCTTGGTTAGCAGGTGTGCGCAAGTCGAGAACCCGGAAATTCAAACGGGTATCTTGATTGACGCGAACAAGCTGTTCTCCAGCCTGCACCCATTAAGAGACCAAATTAGCATAAACCCTTCAAGGGATTGAAGTACCTTGGTCAAAATTGTCAAACAATACAAATATACAAACATTTATTGGGTGCTTATTATACAAAATGAGGGCACTTCTGTCACATTGCCTACCAGCGAGTATACAATTTTTGATATCTGAAACACATGCAAGAAAATAGATATAATCATACCTGTAATGCTTTTTCAATTTCAACTTCGCTCCGTGCAGCATCCTCAATGTTAATAGGTAAGGCAGTCAACGCCTTGCTAATGCAATTAAGCTTCCTGACTTGAATTTCAACCTGTGTTGAGAATCCATGAGTATTGACACCAAAACATGATCGTCAAGTTCTTCCTAAACTTCTTGTTTGCCAGAAAAACCCAAAATAGTGCCACATGTTTCCAAAATCGCAAACTAACACCAATATCAAACTATTGCCAACATCGAGGTATCATGAACAATTTCCAATTTCTTAAAAAGTACCTCCACTATTCCAGAATGTTGCAAATATAACACGACTCTCAAAACATTCTCAATTTCCTAAACTTAACTGTGTAAAAATACACGCATCTACGCATATGTGCATGAACAGAATGTAAGAATTTTTTCATTATAGAAATTTTATTCGTGACCCACATAGGTATTTATAATTATTTGTATTAGATCATGAGGAGTGGATAAAGAAACTAGTCACCATATTAGAAGACTATTGGTGAAGAGTCAACACCAATTAGTGAATAGATGTTCCTATTATGAATAGGCGTGTCTTTTGGGAATAGGTGCAACCATTATTCTTGATGGAAGAAATTCATTGTATATAAATAAAGAACAATCCCTAGCCTTAACCTTATCTTAATGAAAAATGAAAAATGAAAAATGCTTATGTTTCAGTTATAAGTTAGAAGAATTCAATCTTTTCAAGGACTTAAAGAATCATGGTTTTGTACATTATTCATATTTTGGCTGCTTATAGATATGAATATTTTAGAAATGCATGTACACCTGCTGAGAAGCTCCCTTGATGGGATCCTTGGGAACGGAGACAATCCCTTCGACATCGACATAAGACTCCTTACTCAACCCTGTGGCGAACTTCACCATCTGGAGACTGACCAGGTCTGGCGCAACAGAGATCACACACTGGACCGTAAATCCCCTCTCTCTGACGACCAAGAATGCCATTTTCTTGCTGACGCTGCGGATCGTTTGGGCTCGCCCCCGTATCAGCACCGCCGCGTCCTTCAACTCCTCCGTCAACGCTCCGATCTCCGTCCACTTCCGCCCCGTCACCGCCTTCGACTGGAGGTCCTCGAGGGGAACGTCGCCGTAGTTGGCGGCGAGGGGATCGGAATCGTCCAGCGAGACGCCAGCCACGGAGGCGGCGGCGGAGCGTTCCTCCCGGCGGCGCTGCTTCTCGAGCTTCGCCGCTTCTTTCTTGGCCGCTTTCCTGCTCTGAGCGGCATTGGTGTTGGCGTCTTCTTCCTGGTTTTCCATGGCAGGGTTTTGGAATTCGACGAAAAGATGCAAAATTACACTGAGAGGTTTTAAGCAGCCGCAGTGGATAAACAACGCTAACCTTTGTTTCAGCATCGTCTATATATTTCTATTTTTATTTTCATTTGAAAATCTTGCCGGGTCATTGCTTATTTATTTATTTAATTAAGTTTGTTTTTATTTTTAATAAAAAATTATTTTTAGTTAAAGTTATCATATTTTTCAAATTCTCTCGTTAAAACAAGTTAAAATAGTTTTACATCAAGATTTTTTATTTTCTAATTCATCTCATTGACATAATTTTAAAAAATTAAAATATTTAGTCAAAAAATTAAAAAATTTAAAAAATAAACCAAATTATGAAATTTAACCCAAATAGGCCTTTATAAATTATAAACAGACCTATTTGGCATAGTTAGCCCCTCTTTGTTATTTTTTAAATCAACTTTTAAATTATTATGTTTGGTATTTTTTATAATAAAAAAAAAACACGTATACACATTCTAAGCACACTAATTTTTTTTAGTGAAATGATTATAATACCTTAAATTAAAAAGTTAATTTTATTTCTAATAATAAAAAAAATTTATAAATATCTAAAACACTACAATTTAAAAACATATTAAACATTTTCTTACCAACCAAAGGTGTGTGAGGTTGAACCAGATACAAATAGTGAATCTATATGTGTTCAAAAAAATTTACTCTAAATAAATTATTTCAAATTAGACATAAAAAATACCTTGAACAAGTTATCTCAAATACTCTTAATTTTTTTTAATAGAAAAGTTAAATTTCTTAAAAATAAAAATTTTAAAACATCTCAAGCATGGGCTTGGTAAAATACGGTATATGAAGCAAATAAGTTTGAATACCTACGAACACAACTTGTTTTTTAACTGCAAAAAATAGTAACAAAAACAGTATAGTAAAAAAATTGAAAAAGTTTATAAAAAAGGTATACAAATATAATACCTATTGTGTTTAAAAATAATGAATACAAAATTAGCAAAATATAGATTTCTATATCTATAAGTGAGTTGCTTCACTATTTATTCGGTAAGTTATTTTTTTCTATTTCATTTTGCCGTTTGTTCTTTCTTTTATATTTCAATAAGTTTTATTTTAACATTTTCTTTCAATTTTTAAATTCACTCTCAATTTGAAAAAAAAATGCTTTAACCATTTATTTTGTGGATTACTTTTTGTCATTTAGTTCTTTTATTTTTTTTCCACTAGATAAGTATCTTTATATTTTTATATTTATGAGTTGGGTTAGTTTAGACTTCTAAATATTAGTAATAAAAATAATGCATCAGTAAAAATATTGACTATCCCACAGTTATATTAAATATAGATGTGATTCCATAATTTCAGTACTTTCTATTCCAATACAATACAAATTGTACATATTGATTATTTCATCCCTTCATTGTTCATCTATTGGGCCATTTTTTCTTATTCCATTTTTGCTCTCTATTCTTTTTACCGAACTTCAATTCTTTTAATTCTGATATAATATAAATTGTACATATACTATTGTAGCCCAACATTCAAACTTTAATTCTGTATTTTTTTTTATTTTCTTGACATCACATTACTTATAAAATGAGTTTATTTTGACATTTTATATTGTGTTTACCCTAAGTACGTTTTACTTTCTTGTTAGAATATTTTTGCCTTCTTCAATCACACATTTTTTAAAAACAAAACATAAAACGACAAGAACATGGCTCTATATATCTGCTTAATTTTGATTTATTTTTATTTTTTTCAAATTATACATATATATTGATCTAATTTTTTGGGCTAAAAATTAAAAATATAATTATTTTATTAAACGATAAAAAAATGACAAAAAATTCTGAACTACATTATGGACTAATTTCTTTTATTGTGATGAGTAGGAATCTTAAGTACTGCCATTTTGCTTTTTAAACATCCTTTTGATTCAATTTATCATGAAGTATATTTTTGTAGTGGTTCTTGTAAAAATTTTGTTGAACTTTTATAATAATGATAATTATGTTGTAAAAAAATAAAAATCAAATGAACATTTTGTGACCATTAAAATCGAAAATGGAGAATTTTCATTAGCTAACTTTTTAGTCTATTTTTGAACTAACTTAACTTAAAAGTCAAGCCTTTAAAAAAGCCACCTAATTTAGCTTAATGGGGCTTTTTTGGCTTCTTTTACATATTTTGATATTTTCTTTTTTACGAAAAAAATCAAAAAACTTCAAAAAAGAAAAACTAATTCAAACATAGTCTTATAAACTTTTTAACAATATGGGAAAGTCTCGCAAATCCTAAACGCCAAAATTTCTTTAAAAAAAAAAAGAAAAAAAAAGCAACAAACTGCTGAGGCACAAACAAGCAGAATCAAATTTTCTTCCACTTTGCACTTTTTTTCTTACCCTTTCTTGTTCGTGATCTCTTTTTGAAAAGTTGGATCTCAAAGTCGTCTTGTGCAACCATCTTTGACCAAATAGTTAATTTTACTAAATAATAAAGAAATAATTAAAATAAAACAAAATAAAATAACATGTTCTTTATTGATTATTTTAGATATTCTTATAAAAAAAACTAGCTCGTCTAGATGAGAAAATCAAAAAAATATAAAAATTAGACTAAATCATAAAATATTCAATAAAAATAAAAAATAAAAAATAAGTCATTATTCTAAACAAGATATTTATAAAATTTGATGGTTATAAATTATTCATAATTAAAGTCTTTGTTTTCATGCTGTAAAATATTTTCACTATTATAATGTATAGTCATAATTTGTTTATTTTTAAATAGTATAAATTGTTATATATATATATATATATCTATGAATAATAATGTCCATCCTCAATAAAAACCTCTTAATATTTTCTTTAAAATGAAAAAGATCGTAAGAAAAATTATTTCATATTTTTATAATTTAATCTAACTAAGAAAGATCATCATCATATGAATTCTCATCTAATGAATAAGTCCACTCAACGTGCTCACCACGTTTAGAAAGTTCATTAAGTTTCACAAGATCAATTGGCTCTAAATTTCGCACAATTTGGTTCTTATTTCACCTTTGCTTGTTTTCTTTTTTGTAATATCTAAATAGGAGAGTTTGTAAACTTTTTGAACAGTTTGATTTGTATTCCTCTTCTTTGCTTGTTGTTTTTTTATCACCAAAAAATACCTTATGTGTTTAAATCAAATTATTTAAAATCTCGTGAATTTTAGCATACGAATGACAATCAAACACGAAAGAAAGTTTTTTTTTTCAAATGTTTGCACGAATGTATATTATTTGTGTTCAATATGTGAATTTATTTTATTATTTTAATTTTAAAATATAAATAATTTCAAAAATTGACAAATTTCATATAAACAAAATTATATTTTTATTCATTTTATAAATAGCTTTATATTTTTTAATTCTTCCACTGACCACCACTATCTCTTACAATAATTCCTGACAAAAATGCCCTTGAAAGTCATTAATTGCAATGTGTTCCACCAGGTATGCTATGAAATTGTTAGGTGGGGAGAAAAATCTTACTAGTAGTTAGTAGTTAGTAGTTGGTAGTTAGTGATTGTGATTGAGATTGAGATCGAGAAAAAAAAAAGTTAGAAAATAAAATATAAACTGAATTTAAAACAGCACGGAATGGAATTGATTTTATAAAATAAAAGTTAATACATGGAGTAATATACTCAACAGGACTAACATGTGTAGCAAAATAATAGACTTTCACAAACTTATGTCACCTAAAAAGGAAAAAAAAAAACATAAAATGACATATAATTATAATTGAGGGCTACTTATACATAAATTAATATACTAAGAACACTGAGATTAACTCAAGGGATAAACATATAGACCGTTAATATCATTGTGTTGATGGGTTTTGAATTCATGAGATTGCTGCAAGTTATATCTTTACCAAATCCCCTAGCAAAGTATATTGCATTGATTGATTTATTGAATGGTAAATGAATGAAATTTTTTTTTTTTTTTGGTAAATAGTTGCTTGAGCATGGTTACTACTACCCCTTTGTGAAGAGCCACCTCTTTTTTTTAAGTTTTGAGTTTATTTTGTCGAGTTTCTTAGGGAATTTTCTTGCACCTCTAGGTGTTCTTTATTTTTTTACTTGTATAAGTTTCGAGTACAAATATCTTTTTATATTGAAGGTTGTTCGATCATTTTGTAGGAGTATGGCATAAGTTCTTTTAGCACCGTAGTGTCTAGTAGTCGAATAATCACTTAGGCAAACAATGCCAAACTTCAAGAGACAATAATGATAAAATAAATATTTTATAGGGTTTAAAAATAACTAAGAATATATTGCCCCCGAATAAAAATAGATAGAATGAGTGTCCAAATAGCCCTCAATCTAAGTAATTTGATTTGGTCAAATCACTATATCAGTGACCGAAATCTCAACTTATCTCTATTGCCTATTGTCTTATTGCTAGATGGTGGCTTCTATACACACGTAATCTTTAGATTAATCCACTTTATGAAGTGCATCACATATATTTATAATTAATTATTCAAATTCATAACTAAGAAATTACATAAATTTATAAATCAACAATCATGTAAATTCAAAAATTTTAATCATAAGAATTCATAATAAAAAATTACATAATTCGAAACCCACAGCATTTGATTTAAAAAATTAAATATTTTTTTAATTTTATCCACAAACATTCATAATTTTAATTCGAATCTCATATGCGCATACCATACATCTCAATAAATGGGGTGCGCATGAATTATTTTTCTTACTAGTTAACTGTTTAATTGTTAGTTTTGTTATTGAGTAAATCTAAGAGAATTAAAAAAAAAACTAAAAAAAAATTATGATGGGGGAGTTACAAGGTCACTACCAAGGAGACAAAAAAGTGATAGTGCTAATTTGTCCATAAGATCCATGCCAATATTTTAATATATCAGTTTAGTTATAAAAGTGCGATTACTTTCTAATTTTTATATTTTATATTTTAAATTATAAATTTAAAAATGTAATAACTCTTTATATATTTCTATATTTATTGTTTTTTTTTTAAAGTATATTCTTAGAATTCTCTCGTCCATATCTTTTAAAGAAGATTCATTTTTGTTAGAATATTAGATTGATTGTTATAATATTAGATTGATTTTATTCTGATTTGATTTTATTCTCTATATTTATTATATTTCCTTTATTGTTTATCCCTATTCGCCTATAAATAGGCCATATATTGTACAG
>JAULJZ010044013.1:0-14374 GCA_032270985.1 Heliamphora pulchella
ACGAACCCTCTGGTGTGCCCACTGTACTCGTCGTACTCTCCCTCTGGGGATAGTTCATGCGAATATGTCCGTGCTGGTCACATCCATAGCAAATATGTTCCCTCCCTTGCGACTGACTCCATGAACCTTCGGACTGCCTCGGCCGCGGGCACTCTGACGCACGATGCCCTAGCTGCGTGCACTGATACAAATCAACTCCCTTTGCTCTGCCCTCCCAGATAAAGCCACTGATGGTGCTGGTGCTGAAAACTGATGTGGTAACCCAAATAGGTGAAAATTAGTACTAGAAGACCTCTGCCTCTTACTGGAACGCCCACCTGTCTGCGTCTCCATCCCACTCTGTGGTGTCCTGCCTCCCTGGATGCCCGAATCTCAATCATGGTGTTCTCTACCCTCGCTGCTGCCTCTACAAGCTCTGTGAACACCCAAAGTCCTAGCGCCACCACACGCTCTCTGATCGCCGGTCTCAGACCCCGCTCAAACCTCATAGAACGCATCTCGTCTATGCTCACCAGCTTAGGTGCAAATCGGGACAAGCATGTGAACTTAGACTCATACTGCATGACGTCCATCGCCACTGGGTAAGAGTCTAGAACTCCTCCCTGTACAAATCTCTCCTCGAAGCTGGGAAGTATTTCTCAAGAAACACTCCTTTAAAAGCAGCCCAAGTAACACCTGCAATTGTCCTGGCATATTTCCACCAAGCGTGAGTAGGTCCCCTCAACTGGAAGGCAGCAAAAGATACCCGCAACTCATCCTCCACAATCTACAGTGTGTCGAGGATCCACGTCACCAACTCCGGCCACTCTGTCGCCACAATAGGATCTAGATCTCCAGCAAAAGTAGGCGGATCCGTGCGCCTAAACTCCTGCATTGCCACAGTAGCCCTCGCCTCAGGCACCCTCTCCCTAACAGCCTCACCTCTAACGGTCTCAACCAACTGGCCGATGGAACCCACCAGCGTACGCACCAACTCTACCATGTCAACAGGTCGTTGGGGAGCATTTGCATCCCCAGCATCAGGGATAGGAACATCCCCTTGCCCAACAGCACGGCCACGGCCTCGACCACGGCCTTGCCCTCGTCTCGCAGACATCGTGTCTATATGAAAGAAAAATAACATGTAAAAGGCAGCCCGTGGCAAGAACATAAATGCTAAACACTTAGCATGCTATCACATAGCCACATAGGTTCATGCTAAACGAACCCCACATACCGAGGAGAATCGACAACAATGACGCATCAATCTGGATAACCTACTTAGATTTTCTGCTAGAAATCACGTCAGCTAAGCGTGTTTCTAACTTCGCTCCCAAGTTTGTTAACCCAAACGCCCAAAGGTAAGACTATCACTCCTAAGATTCAACCCCCATGCCCACATATACACATCGTTCACATATCTAACATGCTGACACGATCATGTTATCAAAGCGTGTAAACACATGGAATCAAACACATGCAATCAACCTCACACGGGGTAGACCCTCTTCCCACTGCTCATAGGTATTCGAACTCAGAGCTCTGATACCAAGTTATCATGCCCCAAACTCCGGGCCACATGAAACGCCCACAAACAACAAACTCGAGAATACACTCTCAAAGATAAACCATACATGCATTGTATATAAACGCCAAACGGCATACATTACAAGGTTTCAACACCAAAAAAATATGCTACAACATACATGTAACAAAATGACAAAAGGGAAGACTATAACTCTTCCACCTCTTCAGCACCAACAGATCAACCTTTGTGGCCGGTACCTAAGGAAAAGCAAATCGCACACCGTGAGCCAAGGCTCAGCAGAAACTAGACAAGCATGCAATATAAACAAAACATGCTAAGAGATCGAAGTGCTGTTTTAGACTCTCTTCAAGCCTTTTAAACAGTTTTCACAAGCAAGGAAAAGCGAGGATACAAACCATCATTAGACTCACTCACAGGAGCCTTGAAAAATAGTTTGGAAATGGTTTTTAGATCGCGATACACATGACTCTTAAAATAATTTGAAAATGGTCTATCCGTCCTATAATGCAATTCATGCAATCAATGTATCTTCTCAGACTTTCACCGATGGACCATAGCCCCCGTCAATGCATCTTTACAGACTTTAACCGAGGGACCGTAGCCCTAACAAATACCTCTTTACGGACTTGCACCGAGGGACCGTAGCCCTATCAAATGCTTCTTTACGGGCTTTAACCGAAGGGTCATAACCCCGTCGTAATCTTCTCGGACTTAAACTGAATGGTCGTAACCCTGTCGTAATCACCATTAGCCAGATAAGGAATTAAATGCATAACCTAATAAGGAATTAAATGCATAAAATCACATACTATCATTACTTATCACAAACCATGTCACATGCTACACACGCGACTCACATAAACATGCACCCATACAACATGCACTACATGCATGCGTTCCTCAAATTCAACATCCATATGCCTATCAAACTTAGGGTCTTGAAGCATATACCACATTATACACAACGCCATCGAAAGCCATGTAAACCACATTACATAATCTATGCATGAATAAACTACAGTTATAACATGCATAAGCTCGTTATAAAAGCACATAGCCACGTATTACCACCAAGCCTAACCCAAAGGCCAACTAAAAACCCAAAAACCTCACGATTCACAACCCAAGACCCTTTTCGAAAGGAGCCACAAGCCCAAACATTCAATGCAAAACAAACACCCACATTTCATTAACTCATCATCCCCGAGGATGGCATCAACACGACCACACGAGGTCACCACACGACCTTTAAAACCACGACACAACCAATCGAATCCCCGGAAGGGATCTACAGGTATTTGAATCGACTAATTCCCATAAATTAATCAATTAAATACCGTAGGACACCAATCAGAAACCAAGACTCAACCATCGAACCACCATCACACACCTCAGCACTTTAGTCGACTGGACCCAACCCCCAGTCGACTGAATAACACACTGGAAACCACCAAAACACCCTGGATCACTGTCCAGTCGACTGAACCCAAGAATCGACTGAACCTATGAGTTCAGTCGACTGAACCCAGTCGAGAAACGATTCTAAGCTACGGGTTCAACCTCCAAACCTCAGATCGAAGCCTCGAAACTCCCTTTTTAACATCTTTGAACCTCCACATGCCTAGGCCTAACATCAAGACATCAAAGAAACTCTCGATTTCCAATTTTATCCACGAAATCGACGAAAAATAGGTTTTAAACCCAAAAACCTAACTTGATTCAAACTCATATCTACAGGAATCTAACCGGTAAAAAGACACCCAATAACCCATAGCACCCTTATAAGACATACAGGTCTAGAATCCTACCTCAGTGAGTTTAAAACTCAATGCCTCGACCCACGTGCAAAATCGAGCTTTGCCAAAATCAAAATCTAACCGGATGATTGCGTAGGCCACCGTACCAAAGGCAAGGATCCGCTGTTGGATGGTTGAAAATCGAGCCCCGGGCCCCCGAGAAGTTAGAGAGAAGGCAGAGAGAAAAACGGGAAACTTAGGAGTTAAGTTTTGAAAAATATCTTCATGAAAATATCTAACTCCAGATATTTATAGGTCTCCAAAATATTTTTTTTTGAAAATTTTTCGAGATTTGCACCACAACGGCGCACGGCCCCGGGAACCTACCCCGCATACATATCTAAGCCCGATCATGCATCAAAAGTAGTAAAAACAAGCTCGAAGGAAAACATGTTACGTGCATCCGAAAACACCAAAAAAAGAAAACGGGTCAGGGTCTCACAGAAAATATTTATAACTTGGCACTTTGGAACAACCATACAATATTAACCGAACTTTTATAATAACATCATGCTAGCTCAAAATATCATAGATAGCACACTTGAATCATGGCTTTCGAAAATAATAGGTTCATGCGATCATCAAACTGGTCATAGTTCAAAACATATGCTTCAAAATATTTTCATGCATTATTTACATAAACTCAAGTTCAAGATAATGGCTAAGCACTATCACCTTATATTATATGCGTGTGAATCGAGCCTCCCTCGACAAGCTAAGCAGGAACCCTATGTTCAATAACCTTCGTGCCTAACAAGCAAAACATGACACGACCGTTAACACAGAATCCTCCCCCTTCAACATGTGAAGCTAAAATGATTCTGACCGTTGAATCTTTTCTTGATTTTAGGGACCATGGTTACTTTATTTTTAGGTTTAAGGGGTACTATGCACTTACTCAATCCTTTACTTGTTTAAGGATTTAACTTAACCTGTTATTACTATCTTCCAATCATTAAATTTTAAAGTACTGTAGCATTTTGAGGTACTTAGACTTAGAGTTGGATTATGATTTTTGGTGAAAATTTAGACTAAAATATTCTCTACAATTTTAATGTTTAACACCAAAGCCAAAACCTAAGATATCTAGGTGAAAAACTTGATGCAAACAAAAATGGTTTAGCACTTGCACATAAAATTGGTCAAAAAAGTGTCTCTGTTGGTCTCGGTTTTGGGACATCAAATCAAGTCAAAGAAAGACCATTTTTGGATATGTTCTATTTTAACATTTTCCCTACAAGTTCTATGAAGAGTGCTAGGCATAGTTATTTCAAACAAGTTAAAGATATAAGCTATTTTGTAAAATAGGTTCTGTCAGCCACCAAACCCTCAGCAGAATTAGTTTTGAACAGAGAGCTTGAAAAGGGTTTAAGGGACTTTCCTGAGGTATCTAGGTCTGATTTTTGGACAGTACGTAGTGAAATAAGTTACCTACAATATTCATGAAGACCACATTTTGATTAGATCACTAAAAATAGGGGTTTTAGGCTATACAAATATATGTGATAGAAGCATCTTTAAAAGGCTGAACCTCAACAGAGAAATTCAGAGAGGTTTTCACCCATCAAATCTCAATAAATTGGGCTCATGTCGGGTGGGTATCTAGATACACATGTTACCTACAACTTGTATGTTTTAACCAAAGCTTGAATCTCATTTTAAACTAGGGTTTCAGGTCTGCATTGTTGGCTAGTCTGAAACCGACACACTTTGGTAGAAGTGCAATATCTTGAGTTCTACTAACTCAAATGCGTTCAAACCAATTTTGGATGAAAGATAACACAAAATCTAGGTTTGGACATAAAGAACACTCTAAGATCATTTTTCTGAGTTATGAAGTTCCAAAGATCATGGCAGAGAGGTTGAAAGACTCAAATTGCATGCCATGTTTAGATCTAGTTTCCTAGCATCATGTGTGCCAATGGTTGGTCCATTTTCTTTACATCCATGTTTTCTACACTCAACTATGATAACTCCAGAACCTTTTCATACCATTACTCCATTAGAAAACCTCATGAAAACTTCAAAATAAAACAGCCACACCAATGCAGTCCTAAAATCTCACCATAATGCCTTTTCGATTCATGTTCAGTTCTTGATCTTTGATTGATGTTTTCAAATGATGAAAGAGATGTTTTATAGGTATAAAACCAGATCTGTTCGAGTCTTTCTTACCTTGTATAGATCACTCTTTGATGATATGGATCAAGGAATTAGTTTTAGCATCCATGGATTCCACCAAAGTTCCTTAGTTCTTTCCCTCCCTTCTTCTTTCTTCTCTTTTCTTCTTCTTCTCTCTCTCTCTCTCGCTCTCTATGCTAAAATTAGGGAAGGGAAAATGGGAGGTTTAATTGCCTTCTATAGAAAACGTTAGTGGGTGAAGCTTACTTAAAAAGCTTCCTTAACCATGGGTTAGTTTGCCAAACCTTAGTTACTTTAAATTAGCTGGGGTTTATGAAACTTGGCCACCAAGTTTGGCACACTTCCCTACGTGGTTAGCCACTTGAGTGTGTGTATATATATATATTTGTGTGTGTGTGTGTGACCCTGACTTATTTTATTTTAAAATAATTAAGTGTTGATGGGAGTAAGAGTTAAAACATGATTTTAGTGATGTTGTGGGTAAGTGTTTTGAGTTAGGATATGCATGAAAGATATGTTCGGGAAAGAATATGAGGTTCTAAGCGATGTCTGGACAAAAATATGTAAAAAGCGTGTGAAGGAAAGTGGCATACCTTTACTAATTTGGTCATAACTCCTTGTACAAAATGAATTTTGGTGTGAAGTTTGAACCATTGAAAAGTAGACTTTTGGGGCTTCCATTTGAGCATAAGAATGACCCTATTTGGAGTTCAGACGAGAGAGATATGCTCGTTTAAAATTGGGATAGTAGTACAGTCGCAAAGACCACTCGAGCGGTTTTTTGACAGATCGAGTAGTCTGTATCGGACAGAAGCTGTAAGTTACGGGTTTTAGGTTGGATTTATCATTTTCCACCTTCCTCCTCTCTCTCTCTAAAGCTAAAGGGTGATCTAGGGTTTTGATTTTGGAGCTCTCCGTGTCCGACGGGGGTTGAGATCTTGCTGTTACCTTGAGCGAGCTACCGTTGGAGAGCGTCGGTGTTCGTTGGAAGATCCTCTGTTGTCATGCATTTGGGGTTTTGGTGTATTGGATCTTGTTTGAGGTTTGATTCTTGATGGTGGGACATCTATGAGGTAGGATACTAGACTCTATTATTGTTAAAGGGTGCTACATGCAATTATAGGCGTTTTCACTTGTAGAAATTGCTTAAAAATGCTTTAAATATTATTTTTCATGTTTAAACCTTGTTGTTGGATAAAAGCATGTTTTCACGTTTTTTCTTGGTTTATTACATGAGTCAGATGTGTTAATATTCGTAGTTTTTAAAAAAGTAGTATTAAAAATGGAGATGTGTGAAAATCTTGAAAATGTGTTTTTTTGGAGGTTTAGAGCTAACCCTTGGGGTTGAGTCTTAGCTTTTAAAATGTTTTGATGGAAGTATATTTTTACTGGCTAGTAGATCTCTATGTTGATGGATGTTGGATCTCTTTTTATACATGTTGATGTATAACTATTTTACGAGTTTTTTTGTAGTTGAGCTACGGTTATTTTTTTTAAATGATTCCTATAGATGAACTGTGATAGTGGGTGTGTTGAGTTGGGCTACTATTGCTCCTCGATGGAAGTTTGAAAACGTGCGCAGAGTAAGTCCCTACGGTCCTTCGAGTTAATCCCCGTAAACGAGGTGGTGGGTGCTTAGTACCATCGGGTTTTTGGCCCGTAAACTAAGTGGTTACGTTGTTGTGACTCTGTATAGAACTTGTCATTACTTAGCAGGCCCTGAGCGATTTTAGAGTAATGGATAGGAGTCTATAGTTGTTACCTTTGTCTATGTATGTGGCAGAGTCGGTACATAGGATTCATTTTATCTTTTTTCTCGGTGGTGTGACCCAAGTAGAGAATACTGTTTTATTACTGTTTTATTTTATTTTTCTCGATTGTATATTCCGAGTGGGAAAATAACGTTTTGTTCCCAGTTGTGTGGTCCGAGTGGAAAATTAAGTTTTTAGTTATTGCTTTTCTTTAACTATGAAAACGTTATCTGCATTATTGATATGCATAGTTTTAAGGATGAAAACGTAGAGTTTTATGAAGTAAAACCATTTTGAGGCTCGTGTTAGCCTAATGGAAAACTTGTGATTTCGAAATGGAAAACCTTTTTGGCTCTTGTGGTTGAGTCTTTATGTTATGTGATTGCATATCCTGTTTTACAGCTTTATAGTCTATTTTTATTAGGCTTCGATTTATGGTGTAGGATTTTGTTGTAAAATCTTTTTCAAGTGAACGTGGTCCTGTAGGTTAACCTTGAGGTGCCTGCAGATGGCTGATGATAAGACCCTATTGTTTGGCCTTTGTTATGTAGTTTATACATTCGTATATGTTTCATGTTTGGATGTAACATATTGTAAAGCATATGTAATTCTTATTAATGTATGCATGATTTATTTCTTCCGAGAGAGACCTTGGGTTGGTTGTTATTTTTCGTTTTCGTTTGATTTTATCCTTTCTTTTAAAATGTTGTGCCTCGATGGAGGATTTGGAGCCTCGTCTGGGTGGGTTTTCTTTGGCATGGTTGCCTTGTGAGTTTTCAAAATGATAGAAAAATGTTTAAGTGTTGGGAAGGAAAAAGTTATATTTTGAAAGTTGGTCCAGAACCTGACCGCTGGACGGACCGGTCGAGCGGACTATCAGGCGGTCTCTGCAAATATTCTATTTTTCTCTGTTTTGTTCAAAATCCAGTGTCCTTGGGAGGACAGCTCGAGCGGTCTTTTGGTCGATCGAGCGGTTTGGGCAGATTTCAAAAAAAAATTTTTGTTGTTTATTTTTAAAAGCTTGGCTCTTGAGGACCATGACCTTGGCCTTTGGGCTGCACTTTGGTATTAAATAAACTCTCGGTAGTACATTTTTACAAAATTTTTAGCCTCATTCTGGCCTTATGGCTTTCATCCCTTTTTTGGGGCAGTTTTGGTGGTTGTTTGTAGGCTTTTCACGTGACTCAGTGTTTGGAGTGTGGCAACTTGGTATCAGAGCTCTGGGTTCGAATACCTATGAGCTGTAGGAAGAAGGTTCATCACCTTGTGAGGATGTGTGTGTACTTGGTTGCCTGTGTTTATGTTTAAACATGAGCATGTTAGTTGCTGAGCATGTTAATGCCGTGTATATGTTAGTATGGAGGTTGGACCTTAGGATTGATTAGTCTTGCCTTTGGGCATTTGGATAAACAAACTTAGGAGCCAAGTTAGAAATTCATTTAGCAGACGTAATTTCTAGCAAGGAATCTAAGTGGGTTATCCAAAGTGATGCGTCATTCTTATCGGTTCTCCTCGATATTGGTGTTGTGTCTGCATAATCATTGTGGCTATGTGTTAGCATGATTATGTGGTATGTGTTTGAAATAACAGGATAGATCAACTTTAGATTGCCTTGTTCTGTCTTTTCTTTATATATGAATTGTACACCCTTCGAGACGATAAGACCGTGGTTTGGGTCTTGAATGTGCGACTCGGTTGCTATCAGTTGTAGAGGTAACGTTATGGGTTGAGTATCGACCGCTTGGTGTGTTATGGAACTCGTTGGTGAGTTGAGAAGTTAGCCATGTGAGGTTGGGCGTGGCTGGTAAACTGTTGAGTGTTGGTATAAGTACAGCTTATTCGGGTGTAGTCAAAGCATGGTTGATGGCTTTGGCTTTGTAGTTGGCTCCTCTTGAGAGTAAGTTACCAGAAGTTGTCGTTGTGTTATGGATAATCTTGTGAGTAGGGGTGATGGGCTATCAGAGACCCTGGAAATTAGTTGTTATAACTAGATTTGTGGTTAGTGGTAATCCCTTTTGGTTAAGGTTTGGTGTACATGATTTTGGCTGTGTGGTGGATTAACTACATCGTGAGCCATGCTATGTCATGAGTCATGTACTCAAAATGAGGTATAGACGGGGACATAGTGGATGGGAGCGTAGTAGTCCTTGGCCGGGTGTATCTGCAGATAGTCCCTGATAGTCAAGATGTTGACGATAGTCAGAGTTGTGTCTGATGACCTTGGATGTTGTATACCTTCTTGAGGTTTGAGAATTGAGTTTCGAGTGAATGAGCTCAAAGTTATGGGGACGAGTATGAATTACAGATAGGCTGGGAAGAGCACGGGTCGCGACTGTGTTGGAAGGTGTAAGGGTTCAGGTTACCATTCTAACATCCAATGAGTATCAGTTTTGTGGGATCCCTACAGACATGCAAGTTTGTGGTTTGGTCGTTATCTTCGTGATCCAAAGATCATGTTTGGGAACCATATTGGGTGCATGATGTTCGAAGAGACTATAGACGAGTTCGAGAGTGTGGTTGGGTAATGCTAAGACGATGTATCCTAGGTGTGATATGTTTGGAGGTTGTTTGTGTTCCACCTTACGTTCAAAGATGAGTATGTTGTTTGCCCATGGGAATGAGGTGTGGAGTAATAAGGTTCAGCAGTGTACCACGTGGTTTAGCTGGCCTGGGGCGATAGGTGAGAAATCGTGGGTTACAATGCCTGTAATCGATGTATGCTTTGAGAGCAAAAGTACGGAAGGTGTCTGCATGGTTAAAGGAGTTCTTGGTAACTCTGGATGAAAGGTCTCAGGATTGGGTTTCTTTTGTACAGTGCCGTGCGCTTTTTATGTGAGTTGCGTGGGCAGTGGGCTCGAGGCCGTGAAGTGGTTGTGGTTTGCCTAGCAGGGATTAGGTGAGTAAGCACGACCTAGTGGAGTGAGGTTTTGGTGTGATGAAATGTTGATGCATGTCTCCGTGCATGATTAGTAATGACCTCGAAGTCTTGTGGGATGTATAGGATTTGTTGTACAAGGTATGCAGACTAATGGTATTCGTATGTGCATGAATGAGATCTGAGAGCTGAGAGCTGAGAGCTGAGAGCTTGGTGTAGCGGATGGTCTGAGTACCGTGATCGTGGTTGACGGTAGTTATTTGACTGTAGCTGATGTGGCCTCGAAGAGGTTAGATCTATAGGGTGTGTGTTATTTCATCTCGATTGGATGGAGATGTTGGGTTCTTGTTTCAATTTGCTTTGGTGGTGTTTTGAGATAAATCTCTATTGAGTTTATATTTGTGTTGAGGTCCTTTGAGTGTTCCTCAAAGACTTATATCGCCGTGATCAGGTAATTGTGGGTTTGATTCATCGTGGTTTCAACGCGTGGTGCATAGATATGTGCCTTCTTGGATGTTGAGTATCTGTGTGTATGACATGGGATCCGATTGCTCCCGCGGTGGAGGACTGTAAAGAATCATATGATGGGGTTAGTATAGCCCTACGGTGGAAGACTGTAACAGAGTACGTATGAGTTAGTAAGCATAGTAGGCCGTGGCAACCTAGTCAGAGTGTGGCTTGTTTGTATGATGGTTAAACCAATTGGATTGTGTTCCCTGTGAGATTGAGTTGGTAAACCAGGAAAGCTTACGCTTGTCCTTGTTGACAAGGGAGTTCTTGTTGCGATGCAAAGTTCTTTTTGCAGCGATCAGCTAAGGATCGTTAACTGTGGTTTACAGGTTGTTCTGGATGGTGTGGGTATGGCTGTACTCTTAACTCTTGGCAGAGTGAGAATTTTATTAGAATAGTGCGGCTGTGAGATTCACATGGCGGGTTCTCGATGAACTTTTACGAGTCTGACTTTGGGTTTTATTTGGGGTATTAAACTGTTTAGAGTTCTTAGAGTCGAGGAGTGGTTATCAACTATGGTAAGTGTTATGCTTTGGCATAACTGGTGTTTGTTTAGATGGTGGTCCCGAGAGTATGATACGGTATGAATCAAGAAGGATACGATGTTTGGGAAACCTTGGTTGGCATGGTCTATTTGAACCAATGCAATTGTTTGGTTGGGAGCAGAAAGGCCGTGATGAGTTCTGTATATGACGAACTTGCTAAGTATAAGAGGCAAGTCTTGGTTGGTATCTTGGGTTCAAATATTCTGCTATTGTGGACTCAAGGAATTGATGTAAGTGTTCTGTGTTAGGGTTGATGTCGGATGATAGCCATCATGTTTGCTTTGTCGGCTGATGGCAATCATGTTTGATTTGAGGTTGATCTATAGTCTTGGAATCAATATCTAACGACGAGACGGTGAGTAGTGCAATAATGTGTAGTGACATGCTGTTGCACGGGAGATGCTATTGGGTTTGTATAAGTTGTCAGATACCTATGAGATGTTCTTCTTGCGTGATGTGTTTGGTTAAGTGACTCATTAGGATTAGGTGACTTTGTGGCTGCGTTGCCGGCTTGGTTTTTCGGTTATGTGGAACCTTGTCTGGGACAGTGGTGTGTTACCAAGTGTTCCTCTAGGGTGAGAATTGTGGTTCATGATGGAAGGTTGAGTAGAGGATGAAAGTTTGGATGGAATGGATTCTTTGGTATTCCAGGTGAGTAAGTGAGCTTCTCTCTGGAGTCTGGTGTTTGTGTTGTGGCTCGTGGATGGGCGTTGTGTCATCTTCGTGGTGACATTGTTAGCATCAGCAGGGTGATGATATGGTATCAAAGTCGGTGGACGTTTGGTGAGTATCAAAACTTGAGTAAAGTTTGTGCACGGGGTGTATGACTTCATGTGATCGATGTCAAGATTTGACATCGCGATTTTAGACTCGCGGAGATAGTCCTTGGTGTGTATTATGTATTGTGTATTGTGAGCTGTGACTGAGCCAGTTTGTGGCAGTGCGAACGAAAGGGTGGTAGTCTCTATGTTCGGGCGTAGAGAGTCTTTGGAATCAAGTACCATGGTGGATTGGCCTCATGTGAGGTGTTTGTCACTGGAGTGGTTGTGTCCGATGTGAGTTATGTTTCGAGGTTTGGCAGTGTGCATTGGATCTTGATCCGATGTTTCATGATGACTTGCCCATGAGCACAGTCTGTATGGAGGTTGATTCTTTAAAGACATGTATACTTTGTATCAATCTTGTGACGATGGTTTCAGGGTTTCAGTTGTCGAGGCAATTCTTCTTTTGTTGTTATGTAGTGTTGTTGGGTTTGCATCAGAGGTTGTTGTTGATGGGTGACGGGCTGGTGTTTGGCTTGAGTTTTAGTGTTGAATTTTGGGAACAAAATTCCTTTAAGAGGGGGAGAGTTGTGAGACCCCGACTCGTTTTATTTTAAAATAATTAAGTGTTGATGGGAGTAGGAGTTAAAACATGATTTTAGTGATATTGTGGGTGAGTGTTTTGAGTTTGGATACCAATGAAAGATATGTTCGGGGAAAAATATGAGGTTCTAAGTGATGTCCGGACAAAAATATGTGAAAAGTATGTGAAGAAAAGTGACAAACATTTACTAATTTGGTCATAACTCCTTGTACAAAATGTATTTTGGTATGAGATTTGAACCATTGGAAAGTAGACTTTCGGGGCTTCAGTTTGAGCACAAAAATGACCCTATTTGGAGTTCGGATGAGGGAGATATGCTCATTTGAAGTTGGGATAGTAGTAAAGTCGCGGAGACCGTTCGAGCAGTCTTTCGACGGATCGTGCAGTCTGTATCGGAAAGAAGCTATAAGTTACGGGTTTTAGGTTGGATTTGTCATTTTCCACCTTCCTCCTCTCTCTCTAAAGCTAAAGGGTGATCTATGGTTTTGATTTCGGAGCTCCTTAGAGCTCTCCGTGTCTGACGGGGGTTGAGATCTTGCTGGGGGTTGAGATCTTGCTGTTACCTTGAGCGAGCTATCGTTGGAGAGCGTGGGTGTTCATTGGAAGCTCTTCCGTTGTCGCGCATTTGGGGCTTTGGTGGATTAGAGCTTGTTTGAGGTTTGATTCATGATGGTGCGACATCTATGCAGTAGGATCCAAGACTCTATTGTTGGTAAAGGGTGCTATGTGCAATTATAGGAGTTTTCACCGGTTGAAATTGCTTGAAAATGCTTTAAATGTTGTTTTTCATGTTTAAACCTTGTTGTTGGATAAAAGCATGTTTTGACGCTTTTTCTTGGTTTATTACATGATTTGAATGTGTTGATATTCGTAGTTTTCAAAAGGGTGGTATTGAAAACGGAGATGTGTGAAAATCTTGAAAACGTGTTTTTTTTTAAGGTTTGGAGCTAACCCTTGGGGTTGAGTCTTAGCTTTTAAAACATTTTAATGGAAGTATGTTTTTAGATGCTAGTAGATCTCCATATTGATGGATATTGGATCTCTTTTTATACATGTTGATGTATACATATTTTACGGGTTTTTCGTAGTTGAGATACGGTTGTTTTCTTTTTAAATGATTCCTATAGATGTACCGTGACAGTGGGTGTGTTGAGTTGGGCTGCTATTGCTCCTTGGCGAAAGTCCAGAAACGTGTGTAGAGTAGGTCCCTACGGTTCTTCGGATTAATACCCGTAAACGAGGTGGTGGGTGCTTAGTACCCTCGGGTTTTGGGGCGGTAAACAAAGTGGTTAC
Source organism: Heliamphora pulchella (assembly GCA_032270985.1). NCBI lineage: Eukaryota > Viridiplantae > Streptophyta > Magnoliopsida > Ericales > Sarraceniaceae > Heliamphora > Heliamphora pulchella. The sequence continues at coordinate 13,806 of JAULJZ010044013.1, forward strand.
GGTGTTGTGACTCTGTATAGAACTTGTCATTACTTAGCTGGCCCTGAGCGATTTTAGAGTAATGAGCAGGAGTCTATAGTTGTTACCTTTGTCCATGTGTGTGGCAGAGTCGGTACATAGGATTCATTTTATCTTTTTTCCTCGGCTGTGTGACCCGAGTGGAGAATATTGTTTTATCTTATTTTCCTCAGTTGTGTGTTCCGAGTGGGAAAATAACGTTTTGTTCTCGGTTATGTGGTTTGGGTGGAAAATCAGGTTTTTATTTACTGCTTTTCTTTTACTATGAAAACGTTATCTTCATTAGAGCGAAAATATATAATTTTGAACCGACGCTGTGACCGTAAAAAATGACGTATGCGTTTTTCATGAAAACTAAGAACTATATTAGTTTTAATAGTATAATACCTTTATGAAACTTGTCGAAAAGTTTTAAGATGTCCCGAATACGTTGAAGATGACCTTGTAACCTTCTCACGTATGTCCCGAACGCAGTACGACGATCACAGTGAGTGGGCACCGATACCGATCGAAGAGTTCTCTACACTTTTGGTTTCTTCTCACACTTATCT
>JAULJZ010044024.1:0-14374 GCA_032270985.1 Heliamphora pulchella
TCTACAACTTTCATGTTTTGATCAAAGTTCAGATCTCATTGCAAACTAGGGTTTTTAGGTCGGTGGTGTTGACTGGTCGGAAAATGACAAATTTTGGTAAAATTGTAATATCTTGAGTTCTACTTATTCAAATGAGTTGAAACTAACTTTGGATTAATGATAACACAAAATCTAAATCTGGACATAAAGAACATGCTTAGATCAATTTCCTATATTGAGTTATGGTGTTGGAAAGTTCTGAGCAGAAACATCTATGTTCTTAAAAATCAAGTCTCTTAGGGTCTAAGTCTTCTACTTATGATATGTCAAGTTTTTGTCCCATTTCTTTGCATGCTTGTATTTTAGACATTAATATGAAGGCACCAACATACTTATAGGTCATCAAACTCAAGGATAATGACACACAACATATCATGTCATCCATAATCATAACAGTCCCAAATCCTCAACTATGATACCTTTTCGGTTTGATTTCGATTCTCGATTCTTAGAGTGTTCAAAGTGATGTGCTAAGGGATATTTTTAGGGATATTAGACATAAGGTTTAGAGGTTTTACTTATTTTTTTGAGAGATTAAAGGAGGGTAGAGGATGGGTTTGGACTTAACTTTAGAAAATTTCTCTTGATTTCTTTCTTTCCTTCCTTTTTCTTCCTCAAACTCACCTTAACACTCAAGAGCAAGGAGTTTCTCTTCTCTCCTCCTCTCTTGGCAGCAAATATCATGTAGAGAAGAGGGTGTTTGGCTTGCTTTATATAGGCAAGGGTTAGGGGACACAAAGTGGACAAAAAGCACTCATAAAGGACTTTTTTCTTCTTTTTATTAAATGAGACTTGAGATGATTTGAGAGGGTGCAAGTTTTGAGGGCTAAAAATCAGATATGAGAAAGATAAATACAGCTAGGGGTTAGTTTGGGGGATAAAAAACTGATTTTCCATCAGTCAAGGGACTTTTCTTGGTTTACGTGCCTTTATTGTGCCAGAAAATACATTAAAAGTTAATTTGATGTATCTTTTTGGTGTATTTTTCTGCTGAGACCTATTATTTTAGTATGTTTATAATAAATTTAGTATTCTCATGTATTATCATAGTTTTCATAGCAATTGATTAAATAGATGTAGTCTTTTAAGTCAAATTAAGCTATTTTGGCAATATCTGATTTTTTAACTTATTTTGTTGTGTATAAACTTTAATAATGATTTGTTTGATTTTGTTAACCTATAACACCATATTATTATGTATATTACTTGCTCAATAAGTATTTAATCATCATAATGCTTAATTTAATACATTTCTCATCATTTTAAGCTAAAAAGAAAGCAAAAAATTAATTTTTGGCACTCTTCCCAAGGTGGTCGGCCACTAAAGAGTATTTTTATCATTTTTGATGTTATTTTGTCATTTTTTACTTAATTGTACTTAAATTCTTGATTTAAGGTATTCATGTGTCAAAATTTAGATTTTTAAGACTTTTCGAGCTTAACTCTTGTCTTAAACAATTTGGTCTTATAACCTTGAGTTCTTAACCTCAATATTAGGGTTTTAATATATACTTGTGTGGTTCCCTCTCTATCCCGGGTCTCAGGCTCAAAAATATTAAACGGTCGGACCGATTCTTCTTACCAAACTTAGGTTCGAGATTTCGTTTCTCTTAAGATGTTCTTTCTTTTCTATTCATATTCCTGAGTTTGGTTTATTACACTTTTAGCATTCATAAAAAATGATCTCATCATTCTTTTGATCATTTTTGAATTTGTTTGAATCGCCCTTGAATTTTGTAGGCTCGCCTTTATGTCCTTCCTTCTTGAAGAACCTTCTTTCTCCTTGTTTCTTATTTCTAAGAAACAGTTTGAACTTCTTTGTGATGAGGGCCATATCTTCGTTCTCATCACTTGAGGAGTCTTCATCGGATTCTTCATCATAAGTTGAAGACTTGAAAGCAATACCCTTTTTCTTCTTCTTGTCATCCTCGTCGTCCATCTCGATATTCATCTCATGAGTCATAAGAGATCTAAGAAGTTCCTCCAAGTTAAGAGTGTTGAGGTTTTTAGCTTCTTGGATAGTTTTGACCTTAGCTTCCCAGTTCTTAGGAATGCACCTAAGAATTTTCTTCACCATTTTTGCATTGGAATAAATCTTTCCAAGAGATTTTAGTTCATTAATAATATCAGTAACGCGAGTAAACATGTCAGAAATGATTTCGTCATACTTTATTTTGAATAATTCATAGTTGTGAACAAGCATGCTTATTTTGAACTCATTTACTTAGTTAGTACCCTCATGGGTAACTTCAAATATGTCCCATATTTCCTTAGGTAACTTTAAATTTGTCCCATGACGGTACTAACTAAGTTACCCATGAGGGTAACTTCAAATCTGTCCCATACCCTCATGGGTAACTTCAAATCTGTCCCATTTACTTAGTTAGTACCCTCATGAACAAGCATGCTTATTTAGGAATGATTATTCCTTCAACGGTCTTGGGAGGTCTTTTGGGTCCATTAATGATAACCCTCCAAAAGTCATAGTCTACGCCTTAAATGTATATACTTATGTTAGCCCAAGGGCTTTTTATTTTGATTTTGTTGATTTTTACAATTTATTTTCTAAAAATAAATAGATTTAAATGGATAATATTTTATATTTTCAAAATGAAAGTATTAACACATTAGCTAAAAGAAATGACTTAGCTCTCAAAAGGATTAAAACACTCACATATTCTTAAATGAGAATATTTTGTGCTAAACCAAATTGAAAAATAAGTCAAATACTTTTAAGGCAAAGTATACTTTGAATCACATCAATTGTGTCAATCCCCTTGATCAAATGATTTGGCACCCTAACAGTTTCATGAAATTATTTTTCAGGTATCATAGTTAATGTCGACACAAACAAATTTTGTGTCAACACAAAAGAGCCGTAACTCTCTAAACTTAAAATGAGTTAACACAAACAAGTTTTGTGCCGACACAAAAGTGTTCCTCACTTTTGGTATCCGAAATTTTGGGTCGACACAAATGGAAATTGTGTCAACACAAAAGAACCGAGGCAACCTGCAGCATTTGAGGTGTCGACACCAATTGAAGATGACTCGACACAAAAATCCCGAGGCTGCCTGAAGAATTTATGGTGTCGACACCAGAGACCTCAAGTGTCGACACAAATATATCAAGGCTTTCTGTAGAAATTAGTGTCGACACCAAAGAAGACATGAATCGACACAAAGTGCCTCCTCCCAAATTCTGAAGTGCATTTGAGTCGACACCAACTGAAGGTGGGTCGACAGAAAAGAACCGAGGCTTCCTGCAGAAATTAGTGTTGACACCAAAGAAGACTTGAGTCGACACAAAGTGCCTCCTCTAGATGCTGAAGTTTCAAACGAGTCAACACCAGATTCAAATGTGTCGACACCATGATGTTGGTAAGGTAAAGTGCAAAATTGTGTTGATCCCTCAGAAAATTTGTGTCGACCCAATCACTTAAAAGGACCGGCCCTAGATATTTTGCGTCGACACTTGCAACGGAAATTCAAACTCGTGGCAGATCTTAACGGTTGTATTTTTGGCATTTATTGCTCCCACCTACCTCTAACGGTCATGAATGCACAAGAGCTTATATAAGGAGTAACATCTCAGCATTTACTCCAACTGGAGACTTACATTTACTATTCTATTACTTGAATCAAACTTAGAATTCTCAAGCCTTCATTTATTGCAGAATCTCCAACTCTTGTTCCTCATCTCTCTTTACTTTCTCATTTATTGTAAATTATTTATGTAAAGAGAGTGAGTGTTTCTCATTAATACTCTTCATTTATTGTATTCAAGGGTGAGTCACCCTTTCTTCTTTGAGTGAGTAAGTAAATCTCATCAAAGAAGAGTTTAAGAGAAATTAAAAGGAAACATGAGATTATTTTCATATGATCTTCTTGAAGCTGTGTTAAGCCTGTGAATGTGCCCATAAACATTCAGTTTACTCAAGCGAAGTCTTGAAGTTGTAAAGGATTGGAATGCGCCCGTGAAACATTCTAGATAGTGAAAATACTTAAGAGAGAACTTGAGGAGTGGACGTAGGCTTGCAAGAGGCCGAACCACTATAAATCCTTGGTGTTTGGTTCAATCTCTCTGTCCCTAACCTCTTTAATATTTGCATTGATTTTATTTTTGATTAAATTGCTATATTTGATTGCAATATTAAAAGGTTTTCAAAAAAATTTTAAAATTGTACTTTGCTTTAAGACCCAATTCACCCCCTCTCTTGGGTTGCCTAGAACTAACAATTGGTATCAGAGCTTGGACTCTTGTTTTTGTCTTAACAGTCTAAGAGTTTATATAGCAACCACTAGCATCGAACCTATCCAATCTGAAGGTCAGTCGACCAATAGTCCCCCTTTGTTCAATGGAGCAAATTACAATTATTAGAAAACTAGAATGAGGATTTACATTCAAGCCATAGACTATGACATTTGAAGGGTTATTATAAATGGACCCAAAAGACCAACCAAAACTGTTGAAGGGGATACTGTCCCTAAACCTGAGGCTGAATGGACTGAAACTGATATTAGGGAGATACAAAAAATGCTAAAGCTATGAATCTCCCATATTGCTCATTTGACTCGAATGAATTCAATAGGATATCTACATGTGACACCGCAAAAGAAATATAGAATAGATTCGAAGTTACCCATGAGGGTACAAATCAAGTGAAAGAGTCAAAAATTAGTCTGCTTGTGCATAACTATGAAATATTCAAAATAAAGTATAATGAAACAATTTCTGATATGTTTACTCGCTTACTAATATTATTAACGGACTAAAATCTCTTGGCAATATTTACACTAATGCAGAAATGGTAAGAAAAATTCTGAGATGTATGCCAAAAAGTTAGAAAGCTAAGGTCACGGCCATTCAAGAAGCCAAAGACCTGAACAGGCTCAGTCTAGAAGAGCTCCTTAGTTCTCTGATGACCCATGAGATGAACATCAAGATGGACGAGGAGGAAGACAACAAGAAGAAGAAAGGTATCGCCTTCAAGTCCTCAACTCATGAAGAAGAATCTGAGGAAGACTTCTCAAGTGATGAAAATGAAGACATGGCTCTCATCACAAAGAAATTCAAAAAGATTCTTAGAAATAAGAAACAAGGAGGAAAAAAGTTCTTCAAGAAGGAAGGACACCGAGGCAAGCCTACCAAACTCAAAGGCGACTCTAGCAAGTTCAAGAATGATTTCAAAATGGAAGAAATCAGCTGCAATGAGTGTAAAAAGCCTGGACACGTCAAAGCTGAATGTCCTCAGCTCAAAAGACAATTCAAGAAAGGCTTCAAGAAAGCCATGATTGCTGCTTGGGGTGAAAATGATAACAGCAGTTTTGAGGATGAAAATGAAGAAAATGAAGTAGCAAACCTATGCCTCATGGCCAGAGAAGATGATGAGGTAACTCCTAACCCTTTCTCCTTAGATGAACTACAATGTGCATTTGAAGATTTGCATGACGAGTTGAGAAAAATAGGTGCAAAGAATTTTATTTTTAAAAAAATAGTCCTTTCCTCCTCAACTGAAATTGAGACTTTAAAAAGTGAAATCTGTTTTATCAAAACAAATCTCTGCTTTGAAGGAAGAAAACAAAGTTTTGAGTGAAAATGTTGAGAACCTCACAAAAATAGTTTACAAGTTCACTAAAGAAAAAAACAATTTAGATAAATTTCTTGGGATGCAAAAATGTGTTTTTGATAAAGCTAGAATCGGGTATAAACCCAAGAAGAAACAAAAATTCTTAAACAACATTTTTGTCAAGACATCATCTAATTATACAAATGCCACTTGCATTCACTGTTATGAGTATGGACACGTTGTCACACACTGTTCACACAAAAAACTTTCAAATAATTTTGTCAAGAAGGTTGGGTTCCTAAAGGAACAAACCCTCAGGGAACTAACACAAAAAGACCCAAGAAAATTTAGGTACCAAAAATCAAAACTTGATTCTCCTTGCAGGTATGTTCAAATCCTCATTCAAGGAGAGAATGTGGTATCTCGATAGCGTTTGCTCAAGACACATGGCAGGCAACCAATCGATGTTTGCATCTCTCAAACCAAAAGATGGCGGATTTGTGATTTTTGGAGACAATAGCATAGGAAAAATCATAGAAATTGGCTGTATTGGTAAAATTCTTTCCCCTTCTATTGGAAATATTTTACTTGTTGATGGTTTGAAACATAACCTTCTTAGCATAAGTCAACTTTGTGACAAAAGCTACAAAGTTGTGTTTGATCATACTAAGTGTATTATTGAAGATTCAACCAATAACAAATTTATTCTTGAAGGTCAAAGATATGAAAATGTTTATACATTTACTCTCAATGATCTTTCTAAGAATGACACCAAGTGCTTAGCCGCCTTGAGCGATAATAGTTGGTTATGGCATAGAAAGCTTAGACATGCACACAGGAACTTAATTTATAAACTTTTGAAAAAGGAATTGGTGATTGGGTTACCCCAAATCAAATTTGAAAAAGACAAAGTGTGTGATGCATGTTAACGAGACAAACAAATTAGAAATTTTTTTCATTCTAAAATTGATATTTCAACTTCTAGGTCATTACAACTATTGCACATGGACTTGTTTGGTCCAATAAGGACTTTAAGCCTTGGAAGCAAGAGATATGCCTTTGTTATTGTTGATGACTTCACTAGATACACTTGGGTGCTATTCTTAACTCATAAGGATGAAGCCTTTGCCTCTTTTACAAAACTGTCTCGGAGAGTTCAAAATAAAAAAGATTTTCAAATCACAAGTATCCGAAGTGATCATGATAAAGAATTTGAAAATAAAAATTTTCAAAAGTTTTGTGATGATAATGGTATTAACCATAACTTCTCTGCTCCTAGAACCCCTCAACAAAATGGAGTTGTTGAGTGGAAGAATAGGACATTGGAAGAAATGGATAGAACCATGCTATGTGAAAATAATCTACCACGATACTTTTGGACCGAGACTGTCAATACCGCTTTCTTTATCATAAATAGAGCTATAATAAGAGCTTATCTTAAGAAAACTCTATATGAGCTATGAAATGGAAGAAAATCTAAAATTAGTTATTTTGGCGCTTTTAGGTGCAAATGTTTTGTTTTAAACAACAACAAAAAAATTTTGGGCAAGTTCGATGTAAAATCTGATGAAGGTATTTTCTTAGGATATTCTATATCTAGTAAAGCATATAGAGTTTACAACGAAAGGAACTTAGTTGTTAAAGAATCTATACATGTTATTTTTTATGAAGCTAACCTTGGTTTTTCAAAGAATTTTTGTAAAAATAACTTGTCAAACTTAGAAAAAGATGTTAAAGAAATCTTCATTAAAGAAAAGAAACAGCCAAATTAGGAGAAAGCTTTAATTCTTCAACAAAATGCAGTCCAACAGATTGCTGAATTTGAAAATCCAGAAAATTCAGACCTACCAAAAGAGTGGAGGTATGGTCATTGTAACGTCCCGAACCCCGGGAACCCATGAACACAACCCAAAATGTTCTGCATAAATGCTATCAATAAGAACTTTCTTAAGAACAACCCTTCAGTTTTCTTCAAGCAACCATATTAAAAACATGTCACAAGGGCCAAACAAAGTTATTAATCTTCAAGGGTTCCTTTACAACACATATATAATATTACAATCAACCACTTTGCTTTCTGTACAATGATAATATAAATACAAAGAAATACTAGATCTTTTTTCTTAATCCTTTCCCACATGCATCGTCTGCATTTACATCGCTCCGAATCCTCGAAACCTAAAATGGTTTTATACATATATACATGAGCCGAAACTCGTAAGATAAAGATTAATCAAGTGTTATGCATGATTTGTGAGGTGTGATGGGTGCAATCGAAGTTAATGCAAGTTTCACCAATTTTTAAATATTCCCAAGCACACACTCACGCACACCTATTTGTTCTTTCCAAAAACCCTTTTTAAAACATTCACTTCCTTCACATAAAACCATATTAATTTCTCATCATCCAGTTTTTCGCAAAAATCATATCACAACTAATGAACCGGTATCGGGCGTAGCTTATAGAAACCACTCTCTATTCTCCCAATAGGCTATGCGAAGCCATTGGGTAACAGATAGTTCTATAACTCACCACGATACAATACCACATTTCGGGGGCTAACCCGTGGGCATGTGGTCACCATCTTGCGCAAGTTTTTGGTCTTTCACCGGAGACCCGCCAGGCCAACTTAAATCACATCCATCCATAGGTTCATTATTTGTTTTTAACATTTAGTTTCGCAAACCCAGGAGTCTAACCCACAACTGGTTCCTCTCCCAATTAATTTCACACATTATTGTTTGATACACATATCAAATTTCCTTTTTCATTTTTCTCATTAAATTCCCTTTGAGCATTCAAAATTCTTTTCATGTCATATGCATCATGAGCCCAATATATTATGTCTCATATATCACATCTCATTTACCCATTTCATAGAGTACCAACACAAAACTTATCTAATAGAAATCATATCATTTTTAAGAAAAGGATGCACCCATCATATGCATGTATAACTACATTAGAAATCCATATTTTCTTCCAAAACTAGGAGTTTTAAAAAATAATCTTACTAAACCACATTCCTCAAAGACCCATTTTTATGAACCAAAACCCGTAAACTTATTTAAACCAACACGATTTTAAACGAAACAAACTTTGAGTTGAAAACATTTTTAAATACGCACAACCGATGGTTTAATTAATGTAATAGAGTAATCCAAAAACAAGGTTTAAATTTCCCAAGAGTCAAACCATTGAACGGATCGATCGGTCTCTTGCCTGCACAAGAGTACCAAGAGCACCAAAAGATCGCTCGATAGACCGATCGATCGGTCTATCGAGCCGTCCTGCTGTAGACATTTTTCAAGCCAAAAACTTGATTTTTAATACTAACCAACTCTTTTAAAAACATTTTAGGCAAGAAACAACCTTTCAAAAGAAAGAAAAACCGTTCCAAAACCTCCATCGGGGCGTAAAAGTTCATGTGGAGCAAAAACAATCAAAAATCCTTTGCAGAATATTTTCTTAAAACTGTGGTTAACCATTTCTTAAAACCCCAAAGTTCTCAAAATAATTTATTCTTATTTCAAAACTTCATCTCATTCAACATTTCAACTCAGCATCTAATTTACAAGAGAATCCATAACTTTATTTCTCAACCTTTTAATTCAAGTACCAAATTTACTTAACCACCTCACAAAAACCTTCAAAACCTTTTCTCATTTTTATCAATCTCATAGTTTTTCCATCAACAACTCATATTCATCAAATAACCAACGATACTCGTATAAAACCCCCACCGATTCATACTTTATTATATCCCATATCAAATACCATTAGGGTTTTGCTTAGTTTCAAAAATTCAACACAAATCGTAGTAAACCACAAGGATTAGTCAAGATCCTACCTCAAAGAAGTTCTACCACCAAGAATCAAGCCACGTGTAAGCTCCAACTCATCAAAGCCCAACCCGCATAGCTTCAATGGAGCTTCTAATGCATTTCCAAGCTCTCCAACGGCCGCTCGCGCAAGGAAACGGCTAGATCTTCACCCCAAAGAACATTGAAACCCTCAAAAACCTCACAACACTAAACCCTAGGTCACTCCTAAGCTTTAGAGAGAGAGGAGAAAGGAGAGAAATGCCAAAACAAACCCAAAAACCGAGATTTATAGCCTCTGTCCGTCATAGACCGATCGAGCCGTCGCGGGACCAATCGATCGATCTTTCGCCACTACACTGTTGGTCCAACTTTGAACAAGCATATCTCCTTCATCCGAACTCCAAATAGGGTCATTCTTGTGCTCAAATTAAAGCCCCGGAAGTCTACTTTCCAATGGTTCAAACCCCATACCAGGATTCATTTGGCACAAAACGTTATGACCAATTTAGTAAAGATATGTCACTTTTCTTCACACACGTTTCACATATTTTTGTCCGAACATCCATTAGAGCCCCATATTCTTCCTCTAACATAACTTTCATGCGTATCCAAGATCAAAATATCACTAAGTTCAAGTTTTAAGTTTTACTCCATCAACAGTTCATCATTTCTAAAAAAAAGAACGGGTCAGGGTCTCACAACTCTTCCCCCTTAAAGAATTTCCTCTTCGAAATTCAATTCTGAAGCTCAAGCCAAAAATCACCCCATCAACCATCAAATCAAGATCCAACTCCCATTTCCAAAGCTTCGAGACATATGTTTCATCGAACTCACGAAGTCACACTTTTCACACCTAAACCTTATTCTTGTTCTGACGTTCAACTGATGACCACCCACTTGACATCACATCGCCATGCTGTTGATGCAGACAAGACGCTCATCCATGATCAACAGTACAAACGCCCATTTTTAGAGAAAAACTGGCTTAATCCTCCTGGAATACACAAGAACACTTTTTCTCTAAACCTTCATCCTTTATTCTATCCTATATCTTCAACCACAATTCTCACCCTGGAGAAATGCTAGGTACCACCCCATTATTCAAGACAAAACTCCACATGTTCAACTTGCTACAAAATCAACTCGACATCACAGCTACAAAGTCAACATAGGTGTCCACTAACCCATTCAAACCTAATCATATCTCTTGCGTAACAGCTCGCCACTACACAACTCAATACGTCACTCTCAAATCATTGATTCTAAATTTTTCGATCAATTTCAAACCAAACAGGATCACTGTCATCCGACGTTAACCCCAAACTTTGATACCAACACATACATCGATTCTCAAAATCCACAATAGCAAAGTTCCCAAGCCCAAGGCTTATTCGTCAAGTAACCAATCAAAACTTGTCTTTTACTCTTAGCAACGTCTTCTTATATAAAACTCGTCACGGCCTTCTCATTCCAAGCCAAGCCATCATGTTAATCTCGACAGGTCATATCAACCCAACCTCTAAAAACATCAGATCCTTCTTGACTTATATCTTACCAAACTCTCGGGATCACAATCCGAACATATGGTTATACGCAAAACACTACGCATACTACCGTCGACGACCATTCCTTGACTTTAAGAACTCTAAGCAATTCGAATCCCAACTCACAAAAGTCTATTAGGAGTTTACCACGTGAATACCCCCGTAGTAAGGTTCCAACAAACTTTCCATTCCACTGAGAACTAAAGGTGTAACCATATCTTACATCACCGAGCATAAACTACACACAACGGTTAACAATTCTCCGTTAATCATTGCAGAGAAGACTTTACGCCTCAATACTCCCTCTCTTCAACAAGGACAAACATTCCTAATCTACTAACCCCATCTCCTAAGAAATACAACCACACACACTTACACTTACATGGTAGAGCAAACAAACACCATTCTGAGAACCCACGAGGAACTCAGTTCTTCGAGCACCTAACTCCGGTAGTACCCATCCTTTAGGCACAACTTACGGATCTCCCCGAAAAAACCAAACTAAGAATCAACCAACGGTCCCAACCGTTTTACCTAACCAAGGTGGAATAGTCCGCATACCGCCACTATTTATAAAACAACCATATCTTCTTCCTAAGAAAGAAACGGCCAATCAGAAATTATGACTCAATCTCAACGTCCTCTTGTGCCTCATTCGTACACATGCGAACTTCATCAATCTCCATACTTCATACAACACATCCCATTGTGCCAAGACGTCACTTTACAAGGTTGCGCTTCATTATCCTAACTCCCATTAGACAAATCACAGCCATGTTACAGCCTTGAGCCCAATGTCTAAGCGACTCACATAGAAAGCGCACGGTACCAGACAAGAAAACCCCAACCCTAAGACCTTCCATCCAAAGTTACTCATAACTCCCACAACCATACAGACGCCTTCTACACTTTCGCTCCTCGGATACACACCTGTCGCCAACACCTTAACACATGGCTTCTTGCTTATTGTTCTAGGCCATCCGAGCTGCTCAATACATTGCTGAACCTAATTACTCCACAGTTCGATCTCCTGAGCAAACAACATACCTACCTTTAAACCCAAGGTCGAATGCAATCATCCTTCAAACGTATCATATCCAGGAAACACCGTCTTAACATCGAGCCAACCACATTGTCGAACCCTTCTATGGTTCTTTCAAACCCCCTACACCCAGCACGATCCCCAAACATGATCCCCTACTCACGAGGATAACAATCAAATCACAGATCTGCATTCTTTGAGGATTCTCACCACATACACAACTCAATCACTGAATTTTCTTTAAGATCTCTCTCTCTCAACGAGAATTAAAACTACCAACATCTTGTGCAATCAAATTACATTTCCAGAAACCTCACCCACACGCTCGGGTTCACTAGATAAAGCAACGAACTCTTCAAGAAACCACGGGTAAACGAACCCACACTCATACGATCCCAATGCTTTATTCCTATCAAGGAGAATAATCACACTGGTTAATCAACCACAAAATATTCCTCCAACTAGGAAAAATCACAAATCAGCTTTAGGCTCTTGCTCCATGCCACTACCTCTTAGAATTACCATACATAATGAATATATTCCTCGTCGCACCAGATCTTCACCGTTTATCCACTACTGCATAATGCCATACATATTCGCATCACTTTAGAGCATCTTTTCATAAGGTCGCGTTACACTAGCTCGATTCTTAAAAGGAGGGTAATAACCAAACAAGTAGACAAAAACCATACTACAGTCTCGAGCTCGTAGCTCCAGTACACTCATCAGAAAACACAAAACATTCAACTGGGAACACTTGTTTCTTATGTCACTGTACGCGCACCATCGACGCACGGCTATCTAACCACGAAGGCAACTACATGCCACAAGAACAAAATGATCCTCGCTTATCAATTTTAGACCAAAAACACCACCCTATCACTCGTCCCTTCAGGGTAAGGCGATACCATCACATCTAGACTTTAAGCCAAATACAAACCACCACTATTGTCCTCTTAAAGAATCTCTACCCATTAACACATCATCTTAGAACGACCGAGTCGGCCACACTGGCAATATCTACCACATACCCTTTAAATCTCACATACTTACGCTCTATTTCTTACCATACACTATGTATTCCACAAAGTCTCCTAATCTTGAGAATGACAACCTTAATCACAAAACCTTTCTCCATAAAACTTTACCAGAAAACTCAAATCATCATTCACCAATACACATCTCTTCGTACTTACGTGTACATCACTTGAGAATCTATCTGTCAACAACATCTTCGATCCACATACTCACCATCGTACAACTTTTAATTTTTATCACAGAATGTAACTTAGCAACACACCTCAAAGAAAATCACCAGTCATCATAAGACTTTCAAAACTATCAGACATCACGATACCTACTAACAACACTCCATAGGGCAAGGAGCATCCCAAACACGGCCAAAACTTTAACTTTTTAACACATCACAGGCTGGAGATTATTACGCTTCCGTCCACTATGTTCCCATCCATACCCAATCTCGGGATATACGGCTCATGACATAGCATGGCTCAAGACATAGCACGGCTCACGACGTACATAATTCACCACGCGCCCAAAACCACTCCTCGCATCCAACCACAACAAATACCCTCTAAAAAGTTTCACACAGCCCACTACACTCATTCATCAAACTACTGATAGCACAACACCCATTGGACAACTACTACAATCACCCCAGCTTATATGGGTACAAAATATACCAAATAATCACTGCTCGTCTCACGGGCTTACACCCACCATGAATATTGACCACCAAGTCATATTCTCAAACCCACATCACCATCTGGACTTAACTCGTCTTAGTCTGCACGGGCATAACTCCTATAACGAGGATATCATAGCTCTCGACTAGATTAAACTCAACTTAACCTTCTAAAACCAAGCTACACACTATCCGCCACCTAGTCACATCACACCAACACATATTCACATACTGAGAAAAAGTCTTAGAGTAACGTGACAATCTGGACAACGAATTCAGATTTCTCATAGAAAGAACGTCGACCAAATGCTTTTCTATTTTGAACCCCAAGGTAGTTGATCAGACGCCAATTGGCAAGCCACATCACCCCAAAACTCGACCTCTATGCTCATATAAACATACAACATGCGCAAAACAATTTAATCACAAACCCATGCAAGTACACAATTCAGGCCGTGTAGTGGTACCTACTCTCATCAAACAACTCTCTTTAAAGGGTCATCCTAACTCCCCACGGCTCCTAGGTATTTGAACCTAGAGGTCTGATACCATTTGTAACATCCCGAACCCCGAGAACCCGTGAACTCAACCCAAGCTCTTAAAACAACCATAATACAAACATGTCACAAAGGCTAAACAAAAATCCTAAC
>JAULJZ010044035.1:0-14374 GCA_032270985.1 Heliamphora pulchella
CAGCGATCATTAGGCCATTGTGGTGCCCTCTATCTTCTTCAAACTAAACTACTTCGGTCCGTGATCTCTCCCTCCCCCCAAGGCTAACCTGAGCTATCACCACCTCCACCTCCAGCAATCATTAGGCCATTGTGGTGCCCTCTATCTTCCCAGACTAAACTACTTTGGTCCATCACGGATGCCTACACCTACAATATGTCAAGTACTTACACCAAATTATTAAGCAGATAATTTTAGCAATCTACTGCGTAAAATGTCCAATCAAAAAAAAAACAGGGATGAAAACTACAAAATGTTTTCTTGGGCTCGCATAGACCAATAACTACGAATTTCATCTCTCAACCTCCCAATATACCAAAATCTTGCATGCCAAAGCTGCACATTGCAAGACAACAATCTTGATTCCTGACTGGCCATACATTAGGATAACCACACTGGTAAATATTATTATCAACAACTCCATTGTTTTAGTGGAATGAGGTAATGGGAATACAGTAGTTATGGTGTTGGATCTTGGAAGCAAAAAAATGGAAATGACTATAAGGTACTAAACTTCCGTGTAATTAAAGTAAACCGAGCTTATTCTTTTCCTCTTAATATTGCCTCGTGTAAATTTTATAAGTGTTCCCTTATTTGAATTGACTCCATAATTGTCAGTACCTGTTTACACCATATTTTACAATTTTTCGTCGAAAATATTATTTTCTATTTAATAGCCTACTATATTCTATAAAGGCTTAATAGAAAATAATTATATATTTAAAACATCCATATGAAGTATTATTAAATATGACAAGTGACAACCAAGAAGGAAAGCAGCGGTTAATGGAAGTTACGAATGACACTTGGCGTCGTAGGAAGCATTTCATATGTAGTAAAGTTGTGGGAAATTATTAGAAGTTAGGGTTAGTTATTTATGGAGTTCTTTATAAATATGTAAACTTGTAATTATTATCGACACTTACACAATCTGGCAAACCGCCTGTTTTTCTTTTATCTTTTACTTTCCTTGCAACTTTCATTCTAATTCATAGGAGTAGTTCGTAGTTATTGTAATCGGCTCTCCATCAAAATAATAAAAATTCGTTTTTATTGCTTGTCATCGCATCTTTTGCGGTTTTTCTGGCGAAATCCTGAAACGCGGCATAAGACCCAGAGCAATCGCTTGATACTTGGAAGAATTTCCTCTTTCGAAGGAGATTGATTTCTTTTTGGTAAACAGTACCACAAAGAAAATCACTGCCCTGTCAATCTCGCCATTACTTTCTTTTTAGTAACCAACCCAAATGTGCTACCAATATGAGTAAAGCAAATACAATAGTTTGATTTGTACTACATAATAACTGTGTCTTCATTTCCCCAAGGTCCATTCATTTTTCCTTTTAGCTCCACAGGTATACAGCAAGAATGCAATGCTAGAAGCATTCATCCACTTAACCCATTCTGAGTCTCTCTCAGCCTAATCAAGCCTAGGTAGCAAAACTGTTCAACCTCCAGTGCCGCTTGACCTTTGATTTTACTATGATACCTATGGTGGTGTTTGGTATTGTTAAAATTAGTAACTTATAAATTGTAACTAGTAGTAGAAGTTGTAATTGTTTGGTGAACTTATAACTTGTAGCTGAAATAGAAGAAAAAGTTGTTATAATTTGTAACAAAAGTTGTGGCCTGTGGATGTTTAAAAAAAATTGTAGCTTATAGCTAAAATTAATAGCAAGAAGTTAAAAGCTACTGCTAGTAGCTTTGCCAAACACCCCCATTATATATTCAGTTAATCCTAGCATATTGATCTTCTCAAAATATTTTAAAAGAATTCAAAGGAAAACATTCTACCATCTGCTAAGAACATGCATTATAAGGTTAAGCATATCATAGCAGATAAGTGAACGAAATAGCATTATTGAAAAATTAAAAAGTTTGAATTTAAAAAATAAAAACCAATGGGATCAAATATGTGACGACTAAAGAAAGAAATACAAACCTTGACTTCCACTATACCAAGCCAACTCGTTAATTAGTTTCGTTTTCCCCGAACCAGCAGGACCATACAGAAGAACTGGCCATTTTTGACTCACCGCCAATTGAACCATCTCAAAACTTTTCTTCATATTAGATGTTAAGACAAAAGGGTATCGATTAGACACCGCAGTCCTGAAATATTGAACGAACCAAAGGATTAAGATAACATAATATAAAGCCAAGTTAAAGATGGTAATTAATTTTAAGTGCACAAGGATTTCTTTTTCGCTTGGGTGGACAGATTGCAAGTCATTGTGTAGTCTACCCACACCACCCATCTACAAAATAGAGTCATAGACACTGCCACTAGCTCACTCCTTTGTCCTCCAAATAAAAACACACACCCATAACAAAATACAAGTTGCATAATACAGCAGAATTAAAAAGTTGAACTTTCAATTTCCATTATGTATACCGTGTCACCAAGCTTCTATTTCCATTTGATAGCTCTGTCACATGAAACTTTGAAGAGGAAAGAGCTGCAAAAGTAGGATCAGAAATTTGAAGATCATATTCGTGATTGAAGTCAACATTTCCATCAGCAGAACTCAGCTTTTCATGATCAAATGATTCAAGATGCCAACCAGCCTTTTCAAATGACACATCCTGACAGAATTCCTGCCAGCTAAGAACGCCAAAACACCAGAATGTTTGAAAATGAAAAGGAAAATAAAATAAAGGAATGTAATTGTAGCCTAACAAGAAAAGAAGTGGTGGCAAACCGCAATAAACATGAAAAAGCGTCTTCCGGCCCAAGACATTTGGCAGTTGCTCTGTCGCTAATTTTGAGAATAATTGACAGGATCTGTATCCCGCACCACCTCATGTCTAGAACAACATTCTTCAACAACTCAGCATTGTTGCCTAGGTCAAGATCTGCAGTCTGCTGTACAAGGTGATCTGCGGACTGCTGTACAAGGTCCAAAAAGCAGGACCAGTCCCAAAGTGGAGCAAAAACTTCAGGCTGAGCCAAAAGGAGGCGATATGATGCTCGAACAACATTTAATAAATGCTGGGATCCAGTCTGTCAAATAAAACAGTTTACAGCCAACAACAAGAGAGTTTACAGTGGCCAAAATGCAAAATCAGGGCCTCAACAAAGAGGGGAAACAAAATGAAAGAAATAAGCAAGCAGTACTGATTGCAATTAGAATCTACCAGAAAAAAAAATAATGGAACAAAATTCAACAAAAGCTTAGATTCCAATCCCTCGGGGTTTTGCAATAATCAAAGAGAAGACAAATAATAAGCCGTCAAATTAAAAAAATAGAAACAATAGAAAAAGGACATTAAGAGCCAAATATACATCCATTTTCTCAAAGCCTCCTAGCAGTACAGGTCCTGCTTGTAATTATCAAAATGCCTAAGCAAGGCAAACATCAGAGGCTGATCCAGTCATGAAATGTATACCATCTGTCACATGGAACCTAATATTTGCAGCAATAGAAGAGACAATTAAGAATTAGAAACATAACCAAATACATAGCAGTACACTTCTTGCTTGTGGTTGCCAAAATGCCAGGCAGGCAAGCATCAGAGGATTGATCCAGTCATGCAATGTATACAATCTGTAACATGGAAAACCTAAAATTTGCAGCAATAGAAAAGCCAGCTAATAATTAGAAACCTAACCAATACATAGTGTATGGTAAATACACAAGATATTGGAATTTACGTTAAGTCAAGCTTTGCTCTATCTTGGTAGGGAACGCCTTTTTCTCATGTAACGGTACAAGAAAGAGAGGTGGTTAAATATAAACATAATTATCACTAATATCATTAAGAGAAGCTAGCAAGAACATGGATGCAGCAGCAAGAATCATGTGCTGAGATTTTGTAGGGTAATATTAGAGATCTACATACAATAACCAATGAGATAGCAAATTATAAAGAACATGAAAATAAAGCATAATATTAGTAGAAGGAGAAAAAAGGTGGGGGGAGGCAGGAATAAGGAGAAAGACATTTCTTATGTCCTGGTAGGCCAAGAAAAACAAGATCATTACAAACAAAATCAGAGTTGGAATTGAAACACAACTAAAATACCTTTATTGATAACTCAGAAACATATTTACTTTGCACAATTCGATCAAAAGGAGGAGGAGCAAATTTAAAATAGCTTAAGACAGACCTGCACAGAATAAACAATACACGTTGCTCAAGGTACTATATAGAAAAAGGTAATTAGAGGGATTTAAATTGATTACAAGCTTCTCAATGGCAAGCATGCAGTATGTAATAACATTCAGCTCTTCTGTAGGCTGTAATAACCTTTCTCATTATGAAAGATCATTTTTCACCAGAGAGTAACACTGCAAATGAAATTAAAGCCAACATATCCTAACATGGGCGTTCAACGTTTCCATACCAAAATACAGGAAAAGCTACTGTTACAACTGGCATGGGCAAAACCAATAGGGTTGCATTTCACTGATCCACGCACAAACTCATTTGTCATAGTTTTTAGCATAAGCTTCTCAAAAATGAAAAGGAATTGACCACCAAAATATCGCATCTAAAAGTAACATATCAGAGACATCCACTAAATCAACTGAATGTGATTTGGATGAAGTGCTTTTGAGTTGAGAGTTATTGAAAGAAAAAAAGTTATTATTAAGAAATTTGAACTGTATGATTGCTGCAATTTAAAACCAGTTCTTTTGGCGGGTGGGAGTGTTAAAGACCATTAGGATCTGTTTGGATGCATCTTTAAAGCACTCGTTTCAATGCTTTGAGGTTTGTTGCCTAAAAGCACCTTTCAGAAAAGCAATAGCCAAGGTGCTTTGGCACAAAATAGGATGTGAAAGTGCTGTTCAAATGCAGCAAACTACACAGCGTCAAACTTCTTTATATTGCATCAACCTCTTCTCTACAAAATAAATTAAGACACCACAAAACGAGGCCAAAATGATAACATATGCATGCACCAATGTCCTGTTTTTGTGTTATTGGTGCATGGCTGTGGGGGAGAGGGGTCAAAGTCCAGAAGCTATTATATTAGCTTACCCCAATAGAAAAGGTGCCAAATCAAGGGCTCGGCAAAAGGCCAGACAGGCAAGTTCATGAAGAACTAAGGTCCTCCCACTTCTAATATAAATATCAATCACTCCAACCACATCATCTAGTTTTCCAGTGTCTCTGAGAGTTTTTTCTCCTTCAAGTACCGCCATGGGTTCATCAGAATGGGACCTTAAATCAGGCACCAAACGAAGTAGTTCCACAGCCCTCTCCACAATCTTCTGAGAAATAGAACGGAAACATCCCATTACTGGAATTGTATAATTCAGGTGCAAAAACAATTCTGCTAATGCATTCACCACTTCTTCCTCTACCAACGAGTGCCCCTGCGTATAACATTTGCATACTATTAACTAAATTTTGCATATACATATTTTATAGAGAGAGAGAGAGAGAGCTAAGATTTCTTTTAATTACCTCTCTTAAAAGAAAATTGAATCTTGGAACAGAAGCAAGATTGGGGAACCGATAGAGAAACCTCTCAAGCTCAAATTTAATATGAGAACTTCTGTCAATCTCCATTTGAACCTCAACACAATCAACAGCAAGTTTCTTCCAATGTATAAGTGTTTACAGACCTGCAGACCACATAAAACTATTTATATTATGTTTAGTTAGTGTGAGATATATAATTGGATAATGAGATAAAATTAATTTTACCATTGTATGAAATAAGAAAATAGTTCAAAAATTTTGTAACCCCCCACAATACAGCATTCCCTACAATATTAGTTATTCTCCAATTAATCCCCTCCATACCGAATAACTTATCTAATAGTCCAATAGGGAGAATTTAATAGGCTAAACAAATAACCTACTAAAAATTGATATAAATTGCTAAAAAGGTGTTCTGCAATTATAGGAATCTGAATCATATAAATTGATAAAAAAGTGTTCCGGTTTATTTCACAAAATTACACAAATAACAAGCCAAGAATCTGTATGAGTATTACACAATACACAATTGACAATAGACAATACATAATCACATCGGAAAATTACACAATACACAATTACTTCCAAAAATAGCAATAAGCAATACAGTAATACACCATCATTTCGGGCTTCGACTCATACCACATCCTTCATGGGTCATGACAGATTTCTGTAAGAGACTTAAGAATACTAGAATTTATACATACATGATCTTGGACAATGGGCGAAAGCCCGACCAGCAATATCATGTGAGTGAAGAAGGGCAATGCCCTGCAGTGGTAGAACAAAGCAGCAAAAATCACAAGAGAACTAAGTAAGGTCCACAAAAAGTTGGGAAGCAGTTCGCCTGGTTCACAAGGTTCTACCACTGCAGGGCCCTATCATACTCAAAAGAATAGCTTGATCCTGGCTGAGAAGGAGCGCTGGGTATATGTAATATGCTTAACCCATGCAAACTGTACGTTGTTTTCGAGGAGCATGGCAAAAGCAAAACAGGCTCCTAGCCAAAGGTAGATTGTCTCGCCCAGGAGATGGGAAGAATTGAGAACAAAGTGGCAAACGGGTGCATAACGCGTGGGAATCTGCCGAACAGTTCGGGAAGGCTGAGCCGAAGGAGAAGGGTGAGGGATGAAATACCTGGCTGGAGGAGGAGCAGGGTGACGGTGGCTGGTGAACCTTTGATTGCGTCGCAACAGACGGTGGCGGCGACGGCAGCTCGGTTGTCTCGGCACAAATGGCACGGCAGCACAGCACTCGGCAGCCCACTCTTCGACAGCTTCACAGTCGTCTCGTCTTCTCACCGTCTAGCGTCGAGTTGAGTTTCCGTCTATACGCCTGAAGGGTTGCCGTGCCCTAACCCTAATTGCAGAGTGAACTAAAAACTGGAAAATGGATTCCGCAACAGGTCGTATATCTATTATTGTATCTCCTCTTCCCTTCCCGTTCTCTCCTGGGTTTTGAGGTTCTGAACTTCGCAGTTTTCTTTCTTTATATAGGTTAGGGTTTAGGATTTAGGGTTTTAACGGTCCAAACACGTCCAAGGGTTTGTGACTTTTGGGGTCATATTGCTTTAAAGGCTGCACGAGTTGGCGCGGCAAAGTTGGCGCGGCAAGTTCAGGTTCCAGTCGGCTCCGCTTACCCTCTCTTGTGTCGATTGTTCGGGTATGGCACGTTTGACAACTGATCTAAGTTAAAGGGAGAATAATTTAAGTTTGTTGATGTGACACGTATCATGATACATTTTTAGAGTTATTCTATTTTTACATTTAATTAATAATTATGATTTTTTTATTAATTTTTAAAAAAAAATTTACTTTATAGATCCAGAACACTATGTATAATGACTCTACACTATTATTGTTTGAATAGAGGGTCTTGCACCTATTGAAAATATATTTTACGAATATTTTATATACATTTTTTTTCTTTTTTATTAATTTTAGCAATTTAAAAATTAACGTATAATAACTTCATCTATTTGATAAAATTTTTGATGTGACATTTGTGTAGGTGTTAAAAATTTAATCATTGAAAATAAAACAATCTTGACCTTTCATTTTGTTCTCTCTCTTCTCTCATCTCTCATATTTTTTTATGTAAAAAAGAAAAAAATTTTATTTTTATCATTTATCCTTTTACTAATCTAATTAAAAAATAATATAATTTTTAGTTTTGTTATTTTTTTTTCTATTTTTTAACGGCCTTAAACTAAAAAATAATAAAATTATATTCTTAATTTAGTGCCTTAAAATTGACTAATTAATTAATTATTAAATTTGTTATATTACTTTTTGTTTTACTCGTAAATTTCTAGAATTAGATATTTATCTATATAATAAGATATAACTTTTAATATGACATTAATGTAAGTATCAAAAATCTAACTATTAAAATGAAACAATCTTGATATTTCATCTCTTAAGGCGCCAACCAAACTCCCATTTTTTATTTTAAAACATTTTTAACAAATAGATGAAGTTAAATTTTTAACATGTGAACTAAAAAAATTATAAAAAAACTATCAATCAAGGCCTAAATACATTAAGCGGGGACAAAAATAGTAACTTAGGCACGAAAAAATAATATTTTAAGGACACTATATGAAACAGGATTATCCATTTAATAATATAACAAATAAAATAATATTAATTTATTTTTATTAAGTAGATAAAAAAATAAAAAATAACTATCTAAATGTATATCAAACATGTTTATTTAATAAAAAAATGTATATGAAGCATTCACAAAGTATGTTTTTGGTAAATACAAAACTCGCTCTCCAAGTAATTATGGTACAGAGTCATTGCACTGAGTGTCTGGGTCTGTAGAGTAAAAAGGTTCTTAAAAAAATTAATAAAGATATAAGTTTAGTGAGAATAATAATAAGATAAAATTAAGATGAAAATTATAAATAAGATCGAATTAATAATTAGAATGAGTTAATTTTTTTATTTTAATTCGCTTTGGATCCGGCAATGAATTAAATCATGATTTATTTAATTTTTACACGTGAAATTGAATAATTTCTAAATTTTTAAATTTTATTCTTACATTAAATAAATATATTTTTTAAAATTTATTACAATTATGGAAAAAATAAGACTAATAATGTCATTTTATTACCAAGCCAAGTGAATTGGATTGTTATTACCTACATATTAATAATACCCCCATTTAGTAGAATTTGTAGTCTAAGTAGAATTTGTAGTCTAAGGGACAATTAGTCCAATACACTTTAAAATAATTAAATAAAATATTAATAGATAAAAAAAATTAGCAATCTAATTCCATCTCTTATACCTGCTATGAATCAAGGACAAAGTCCTACAACATAAATATTTATCTAACATATTATTTTAAATAATTAGTGTAAATTAGTTTTTAATCTTATTATTTAGCTGGCTCAAAAAAATATAAATTTTAAATTTATATTTTTTTTAACGATGTAACATTAATTAGTTTTAGAACTCTCTCTTTATAGTATATTTTAAGCTTAAATTATAATATATATATATATATATATATATATATAGTATAAACTATTTCTTTTAAAAAATAATATTGACCGGTATCTATTTGGTATTTCTCAGTATTAGTCAATAAAGGTCGGTATTGTTAGGTACAATCGTGTATTCTGACCAATACGAAACTAAGTTATCAAGGTACAAGTTTTGCTCAAAATCAGTACGTACATGCCAGTACTGGCCAATATGATACAGTATTGACAACTATATAATAAAGTCATGTTCACTGTTGACAATTTAATTTTTTTGCCTTTTTATTTATTGATTTTTTATTATTTTTTATCTTTTTACTTATTGTTGATGCAGAAGCCAGGATGGCCAATGATCTGTATTTTTCTTTGCCGATAACGAGGAAAAAAATTCAAGTCCCTCTCAAGTTGTCCAACCTACAAAATGCTAGCAATTCTTAACACCAGTGGGGTGCTAGCCATAGTCTCTCTTACGCCTAAATCAAATTTCTTATCAAGAAAAATTATAACCTTAATTATACTTTTGTGAGAAAATTTTTCATACATTTTCCTAGGAGTTAGGCATCAATATAGACTGATAGGATGGGCATACATCTCGACAATAGTTAGGCGAAGATAGAGGTGATTCCTAGTAATCCGGAACGATGTGATTTTTGAAAGTCATCGTTCGGGGAATTTGGGATCGATCAGTTGACCATTCGATCGATTTGCTTGCTGCTTGGTGGTGGCGAGTACTGAGTGTGAGTCTTGGTCTTCGAATGGATGATTAGTGGGGGTTTTCTGACCTATTCGAGTTCTCTTGGTTGGTCAAACTACCTAACCAGTCGGTCACTCTCAAATGTACTCCTTATCACGTGCCCTATATTCTTGAGTCGATAGTTTTACAATCGTCATTGGGAATAGCGACAGTTATGTGTGTTTTGGCGGCTATGGGGTAATTATGTCGCGACAATAACAGTGACATCGTCAAGTATGATGGGTTGGAAATTTATAGCACGCCCCTCTTGATCAAGAGTTATGGCGGGCACCTCAAAAATATATAGCACGTCCCTCCAGATCAAGAATTATGGCGAGCACCTCCCCTCTTGCTAACACGTGAAGACATCATGGTGGTCAATGAGCTTGCACGTCTAACTGCTCAAATTGTTAGCCTTTTAGTTTGTTGGATTGTGATGTAAGGGAGTGATTGTGATTGTTGGATTTGGCTCTTTGTTTGAAATACAAGGATAAGGAGCATCCCCGTAAAAAAAATAATCATTCTCCACACTTTCCACCATCGAGTTCTCATTTCTTGTCTCCTCACTTCTTCTGGTAAGCTTATTTCTCTTTCGTCAATTAGGGTTCTTTGAATTTTGTTTTTTTTCCTCCTTTCCCATCATACTTCCTCAATAGGTTAAACTTCTACCTCAGTAGCTTTAGGATTTCTTTAGTGAACTTGTTTATTTTGATTGTCTTCCTTTCAAACACATCACACTTAGCGCTTTTTAATTTGTTAAGCCCATTTTACCAATCATCATAAGAGGCACCGAGTATTTTCCCCAATCTATGGAGTCACACGCAAACTCCGAAAGAACCTTGCCTGACTCTCTCATTTCTCTAGAAGGTGATGGGGAGAGTTCTAGCACTAGGGCTTGGTCCTAGCAGGGTTGAATAGGCAATTTGCTGTGACAACCATCCCCTCCCTTTCTTGAATGTCCAAATCTAAGCATCAAGATGAGGCAGAGGCCAGAACCACCTAGGCAAAGAAAATGGTGGTTGAAGAATGAACCTGAGTTGCTATCATTGCCTTTAAAGATTTAGACTTCTCCACCTTTTCTTATGAAGATGTGAAAGATGAAGGTGAAACTTAGGCTCTTGAACAGTGAAGAATGTTTATCTCTTCTTTTTTTTTTCTTTAGAGTAATGAATTTTCTTTCTTTTTGGACAAACAATGTAACCTTTTCTTTTGAATGTAATGAATGAAAAGAAATTTCCTCATTATGCATCCATATTTTCTGGATTTTCATAAATAGACTTTCTGAATTTCCATTATTGGGCTGGCACTAACTTTGCCCCACAAATCAGGTTGTTAGTTTACCAAATTTCTCAAAGTGTAGAAGGCGTCGATTGGATCACTAAGTGGTTCGGCCATGATAGCGCTAATTAGGTCATCATGCAACCTGATTTTCTTTAAATGTGGAGGGCCTCGGTATGATCATCGAGTGATTCAACCACAATAGGGCCAATCAAGTCATCAAGCAACCTGATTTTCTTCAAATGTGAAAGCCTCGATCGGATCACCGAGTGATCTAACCATAAAAGGGGTAATCAGGTCGTCAAGTAACCTGATTTTCTGCAAGTGTGGAGGGTCTCAATCGGATCATCGAGTGATCCAATCATAATAAAGCTAATTAGGTCGTCAATCAACCTAATTTTCTTCAAGTGTGAGGGCCTTGATAAAATCATCAAGTGATCCAACCACAATAGGGCCAATTGGGTTGTCAAACAACCTAATTTTTTGAAAATGTAGAGGGCTTTAGTTAGACTATCAAGTGATCTAATCATAATAGGGCCAATTAGGTCGTAAAGCAACCTGATTTTCTACAAGTGTGGAGGGCCTCAATCGGATCATTTAGGGATCCAACCACAATAAGGCCAATCGGTTGTTTTGGAATCTTTTTGGAAAAATGCTGGAAAACTTTATTTCTTCATTTCACTACATCTTATTGATAATATATTTTAAGATATTCAACATTCCAAGCACGTGGCAACACCTTTCCACTCAGGTTGTTTAGTGGGTAAACTCATGTTTAGGCTTGGTAATCCACCTAATAGGTGCCTTACCAATTCATCTTTAGCTTGCCCTTTCAAGGATCTTTAGTGGTATTGGACACTTGCGTAGTACCAAATCTCCTTCCCTAATCTCTTTTTCTCGTACGTTGGTGGCATAGTATTTCTTCATTCTCTGTTGGTAGACTACTATCCTTGGAGCTACCATGTCTCGCTTTTCTTAGATCTCATACAAACTTGATCTCAAGGCCCGAATGTTTCTTTATGGGTCAAGTTGACCCACTCTAAGACTGGTTAATCCAATTTTGACTTGTCTAACTATCTCACTCCTGAAGGCGAGCATAAAAGGTGTTTCGCCAGTGGGTGTCCAATCAGTGGTTCGATACAACCATAAGACACTTGGAAGCTCTTCTGACCAAAGGACCTTAGCAGCCTCGAGCTTAGTTTTGACAATCGTAAGCAAAGCCCGATTAGTCACCTTTACTTGTCCATTAGATTAGGGGTGGGTGTTAAGTAGTGGTTACAGATATTAAGCTGACCATAGAATTCTCTAAACTTAGAGTTGGTAAACTGCTTTCCATTGTCGGTCGCTATATCCTTTGGTAAAGCCTTCGACTAGCTCACCATTATAAGATACAAATTAATACCAAACAAGTCACCCACGGTGTGATTCACTAGAGAAAAAGTATACCCTTGGGAACGATTTAGTTGCCCTAACTATAGAGATGAACCCAAAGAGAGACCACTAGGATGATTAATTTCCTAGTAGTAAACTGCCCCACAGCCGATAATGCCATATTGGGAAGAAACCGCATTCAACAAGTTTAAGGCAGTCACTGCGATCCACACAATCGTAATAAAATTCACAACTGGCCAGGGGATCGGAAAACTCAAAGCCAACCAAACGACAACACACGAGTGATATGTAACATATTTGAAGGAAAATATAAGTAAAGAAACCATGGTCCTTGATACTTTGGAAGTATGCGAGAAACTAGAAAGGGCAGAGCCAACAAAAGACATCATGCGGGTAACTATGGATGAGAATAGACCATAAAGACAAGTGCTAATCGGCTCACTCTTGTCGAAAGAATACCAGAAGATGTTGGTGCAATTATTAATAGATCAGTAATATGTGTTTGCCTACACTCATGAGGATATGTCTAGCATCAACCCTGATAGCATTACCCATTAGATATGCATAGATAGACACCATAAACATGTCAAGTAGAGACAAGTGATCTTCACGAAATAAAGGAATGAAGCTATAGCTGCTGAAGTTGATACATTGATCGAGGTAAGATTCATCAAAGAGGTACATTATCCCGACTAGCTAGCAAACGTGGTATTGGTCAAGAAAAATAATGGCAAGTGAAGGATGTGTGTTAATGTCACGAACCTAAACAGAGCATGTTCAAAAATAGATATCCCCTTCCACGTATTGATCAATTGGTTGACTTTACCTCAAGTCATGAGCACCTCAATTCCATGAATGCCTTTTTAGGGTACAACCAGATAATGTTGCGCCTAGTTGATTGAGAAAAAAACTTCGTGTATCACCGACCAAGGTATTTTCTGCTACAACATTATGTCATTTGGACTAAAAAATAATGGGGCAACCCATCAGAGGATGGTTAACTAAAAGTTCAAAGAACAACTTGGCAGAAATATAGAGGTCTACATAGAGGACATATTAACCAAAAGTAAGCAATGTTGGTTTTGTCTCGAATTCGGGAGGAAAAACCCAGTTTTGGGGTTGACCGCTCGAGCGGTGATGTCTGCAGGTGGAGATACCGAGAGTTGTGAAGGACCGCCCGATAGACCACTCGAGCGGTCTATCAGAGGGTCGATCATTTTGAGGCGGCTAGGGTTAAGTTTTTTGTCCTATGGGGCTTACTATATAAGGGTTCTATGTTCCTAGAAACTATAGAGGTTGAGGGATAGTGAGCACAATGTGAGGATATACTAGAGATGCTCAAGTTGAGGTCAGAGAGTGTAAAGAGAGACTCAGATACACTAGAGTGAGACTCAGATTTAGAGATCAGAGAGTGTAGAGTTAGTTCTTATAATTCTTATTGATAATAGTGGATTATTTCTTCTTGTTCTCCCATAGAGGTAGGCAGTCAGCCGAACCACGTATATCCTTGTGTTCTTCATGAATGTTCTTGTTCAATCTTTATTTGTTTTGTGTGGATTGAAGCCTACATTTTCTATTTTGCTGCGTAAGGGATTTAAGCCCTTATAATCCCAACAACTGATATCAGAGCAAGGTTGAAGGTTTGGCCCCAAGACTACAGTAGAGATTACGAACATCAGGTATGAAGTCGAGAAGTTTACCGGTAAGAATAACTACTCTCTGTGGCAGAGACGGATGAAGGATTTGTAGATCCAGCAAGGGGTATCCAAGGCATTACTCGGCAAGACAAAGAACCAGATAAGATGACCAAGATTGTAGAGCCGCGAGTTCGATTAGGTTGAATCTAAGAGACGAAGTTATTCATAATGTACTCGATGTAGAGACCGCCTACGAGATCTGGCATAAGATGGAAGATCTCTACATGAAGAAGAATCTGGCCAACAAGCTGTACGTGAAGAAACAACTGTATGGACTGCAGAGGCGAGAAGGTACAAAGCTATTGG
>JAULJZ010044046.1:0-14374 GCA_032270985.1 Heliamphora pulchella
GAGAGAGAGAGAGAGAGAGAGAGAGAGAGAGCACACAGACTAAAAACGATCAGAGCCGGTAAAGAGGAGCCGAGATCGGACGCCATTGAAGAAAGAAGGAAAGTGGAAAGGTAAGGTCAGGCCGACGCGGTTCCGGAGACGCCCAAGTCTTGCTTGTCCTCTTCTTTGCCGGCGCCGAAAACCGGGCCGCCCTCGCCGGTGGCGTTGGGCACCTTCTCCTCGAGTTTATCGACCTCGACGCCGCCCTCATCCTCCTTGGAACGTAAGTCCAGCTTCGCCTTGTTCTCCCCTCCTTCCACCGACTCGTACGCCGTCGCCGTTCGCGATCCCGGCGGCTGCGCTCCCTGCGCTCCCGACATCTTCTCCGATTCCTCTTTGTACTTGGTAAGATAAGATCAGATCAAGATAAGACTAGAATTTCTACAGAGGAAAGATAAGAAGCCAACACAAACAAACCCTGGTTATGAATTTCCCTTTGTAGATTTATTATATAGGCCAAACCTAAACCTTGATACGTACGAATGCCACGTTTTGTTTGTAGTTACTGCAGGTGGCAGCCATGCATGGAAGATAACTATTACTCGGCAGGTATCTTTGCTGGCGTTTCGTATTTTGACTTTGCGGGTGTTTGTTTAATAGCCATTGTAAATTGAATGAAATTAATAATAAATTAAAAATAAAGGATTTAGATTTATTTATGTGTTGTGTGAGTCATATTGCAAATAAATTTGAACTACTGATTTTGAATTCTGAGAAAGTTTTTGAAAATATTTTCTAAATTTGTAGTATTGTTGATACCCAAAAACTAAACCACTGATTTTGAATTTTTGATAAGTTTCTAGGAATATTTTCTGGGTTTGTAGTATTGTTGATACCCAGAAACCCAAAAACTAAACCATTGATTTTGAATTTTTGGTAAATTTCTAGGAATATTTTCTGGGTTTGTAGTATTGTCGATATCCAGAAACTAAACCACTGATTTTGAATTTGAAATAATTTTCTGAGTTTCTTTTGGAGAATATTAGAATTACCATTGTAGTATTGTTGTTAGGATTTTTACATGGTATTATAGCTCAAAAAAAGAATCCATCTAGCGATGGTCTCATCTCCAAATAATTCAACGAACTCGATACAAGATAAGAACTTCTTTAAGAATTTGGATGATGAAGAACTTCTTTAAAAATGATGGAAGTTCGGTACAAGTAAATTTGGTAAATCATCCTATGGTAAAGGAGAGCTAACACGTGAAGAAAATTCTATATTTCATCAATGGCGAGTACTAGACCAAGCACTTCTTACGCTACTAAATTCCACACTTTCTCCTTCTGCATTATCACTGGTGATAGGACAAACAACTGCACAGGGTGTTTGGGCAACGTTAGAGAAGCGTTTCACTCCTTATCAAGATCCAATATTCTGAACCAAAAATCAGAATTGCACAGCACTAAGAAAGGAAATGATTCAATTGAAGTTTATCTTAAAAGGATCAAAGAAGTTCATGACAAGTTGTCTACAGTTCTAATCTTGTATGGATGATGAAGAACTTCTTCACATTGCAATTAAAGGATTGCTAAGTGAGTATAATTCTTTTAAATCAACTATCAGAACCAGAAATGAGCCTCTTTCACTTAAAGAGTTATATGTTGTCCTTCATGCTGAGGAATTAACAATTCAAGAGTCATTCGATCCTTTAAAAGAAACTATACATGCCATGGCTACGATTGCTTCTACCTTGAACAACTCTAGAAGATCCTTTAATGGGTCACAATTTTCCAAAGCTTCATCAAATTTCAGAAGGCGAGGAAGATACTTTAATAATAGAGGAAGGAATTCCTTTAACATGCAAGCTTCCAAATCTCAATAAGGATCTGACTATGATCAAAGACCTATTTGTCAAAAATGTGACAAACCAGGTCATGTCGCATTTGATTGCTATCATCGCACTAATTTTGCATATCAGGGCAAACGACCACCCCCTAAACTGGCTGTTGTTGCTGCATCACCATCATTAAATCCTCTTGATCAAAATAAGTTTTCGTCGACAGACACGGGTGCTACTAATCACTGTACTTCAGAACTCTCAAATCTCACTTTTAACAATGACTATATATGCTGGGTCTGATTTGGTATCAATCGGTGATGGTCAGGGACTTCCTATCACTCACATTGGTAATACCTCTTTATCCACCTCTTCCCATACCTTCAAACTTCAAAATATTCTTCTAGTACCAACATTTACCTCTACTCTTTTTTTTTGTTCATCAGTTTTGCAAAGACAATAAATGTCAATTCATCTTTGATACTTTCCACTTTATCATTCAGGACAAGCTTACAGTGAAGATACTTTACAGAGGCCAAAGTAAGCAAGGTTTATATCCCATTGCAGCTTTTGTTACCTCTGCAACTTGTGCTTCCTCATCATCGAATAATGCCCACCTTTCCATCAGCTCATATTGGTGTATACAGAAGTAATGAAGTCTGGCATTCCAGAATTGGTCATCCCAATAACAAGATACTTTTCATGTTCTACAAATTTTCTAAATGTTCAACATATTGTAAAGTCTCCTTCTCATGCTTGTGAACCATGCCTCCATGGCAAATTGTCTCAATTTCCTTTATGGAATGTTGATGTTCACACTACTTGTCCTCTTCAACTCATTCATAGTGATGCTTGGGGACCAGCTCCCATCACCCCATTATGTGGTTATCGATATTATGTGATTTTTGTTGACGACTTCTCTAGGTTTATTTTGTTTTATCCTATAAAAGTGAAATCTGAAGTATTCTCAATTGTTTGTCAATTTAAGAACCTAGTTGAAAATCAATTTTCTACAAAAATAAAAATACTTCAAACAGACTCTGGGCCTCTCATGATATTATTCATCATCTTTCATGTCCTCATACTCTGCATTTTTGGACCTTTGTGTTTGCCACTGCAATATTTCTCATCAATATATTACCTACTCAGACTCCCCATCTGTCATCTCCTTTTCTTACTTTGTTTAATCATCCATCCTTGTATGAATATCTTTAAACTTTTGGTTGTGCTTGTTTTCCTTTACTCACTCCTTATAACAAACACAAACTTCAGTCCAAGACCAAGAAATGTGTCTTTAGGCTATCCTTCTGGACAAAAAAGCTACTTCTGTCTTGATCCTGATTCTAATTGTATTTTTACTCCTCGTCATGTCTATTTCGATGAATCTCAATTTTCTTTTCAATCGCGTACTTCTTCTGTCTCCACTTCTCCTCCACCTTCAACCAACTCTTGTTTTACTTAATTGTTATCTCAACTGCTCCATTTTTATACATGCCATTCTCCCTCTATTTTGGGACAACCCTCTTGGTATTTCTTCCAATTCATCCCAACTTCCCTTAGTTGCTATTCCATCGTCTTCTTCTGTTAATGTTACCTCTTCTACAGCTCTCTACAGCACATTCTGACAACATTAATTTATTTACTCAGTCTACAATTCTAACTACATCTGCAACCTCATTCAATCTTCACTTCAATCAATACATTCAACTCACCTATAGCATACATCACAACCTCAACCCTACACCACAATCTACAACACAACCTCAACCTGTTCTAACTATGAGCCAGAATCAAGCTACTAAGAAAAGTAATTGATTAAAAATCTGGCACAACCTATGTTGGCACGGATCACTCATTGGAAACTCAGCATGATCCATCCACGCATAGAATAGTCTATCTCACGTCTTGAATTAAATACGATAATAAATAACTGTTGTATAATATCGCAATCACAATCACCAAAAATAAAAGCATAAACTAAATTAATCATAAAAAAAAAGAAAAAAAACTCGTTGATTAAAACTCAACGTTTAAAATAAATGATATAACTAGTTGAATCCATTATTAAAAGACAAATAAAAATTCTAAAAAAATCTAAATACCCAACTATGGTTTCATTAAACCTTAAGATTGATGAACCTAGCCACTCATGTTGTGGCTACAATCCATGAATGATTGAGAAGAACAGGATTTCAGCCGCTGTGTTCGTCTTTCCAATGTCCTTATTGCCCTAGTGATCGTCTCCCTTTTGCCACTTGCTCTCTCAACTTGAAACTCGTCAGAAACTGATCACTAAACAGCTCTGCCCCAGCTCCAACTCATCTGGAGAGTGAATTGGGCTCTCAAAAGGAGGTGATCTCTTTTTGAGCCACTCCTTTTTTATAGAAGTTTACATGCCTCATGTTTTTTAAAGTTTCGCGCAACCTGATCGCTATGAACCATTCGGACATTAACGTTTCTAGTGCCAACCGTCCGAATGCCCGTCCGAACGGAGATGCATCTGTCTTAAATCGTCCGAATGCCTGTCCAGACGAAATACCCTAGAATAGTCTTTTTGCTTCACTCTTGCTTGATTTTTCGTCTTCTTGTCTCTTCTGATGCTATCACTGAAACACTTATTAAAACATATTACTTAACACAATTCAAGGACTATACTAATATAAATTGTAAGATTTGAACAATCATTTAAGCACCGATCGGTTTATAAAAATGAACTCATAGAGTAAAGATTATATAAGATTTTAAACTTCGAAAACTTAAGATTAGATACAGAAGAAAAAAAATTATGCCAATGAACATTCTGTATGAAAATAAAAAATACTCAAATGTACCCCATTAAATTCTTTTTTAGAGACCTCTCATATATATAAACCATCACTTTTAACAATGAATTATTTAGTAAGTTAAGAACACTAAATCAATATATTGATATGATATGCACAAATAATATATGCATGCAATTTACTTTTTTTTACATAAAGTCATGCTATTGTACAATAATCAATATCTTTTAAATAAAGGTTCATTTTTCAAAAATTATAAATATATTATTTGTATATTAATTAAACACACCATATCAATGTATTGGCATTGTGTTTCTTATGCCTTGAATAACTTCTGCATTGTAACACTATTTGATTTTGATAAGTATTAAATTCTTCACAATTTATTTGGAAAACGTTAACCCATGTTGTGTGTTTGGTAAATATATTAACTTATAACTGAAATAGAAGAAAAAATAATTATAACTTCTAACAAAAATTATGAATATTTAAAAAAAATATAACTTATTACTAAAGTAGTTGGACTCAATATCTCTTGATAAACTTTCATATGTGAATGTTAGCTATTTTAAATGTAACCAATAATATAAGTAACCAAAACTTCATTAATTTCTGTTTGGTATAACTTTTTGCTTAAAAGTATATTTAAAAACCTACTTGTTTGGCCTCCCATTGTAATCAATTGACTTTTTTCACATATTTTTATACATACTTTTTTTTTTAAAAAAGCTAAAAAATCAAAAAACCTAAAAAGAATTAAGCCAAACACAGGCTAAAAATGAATATTGTAAAGTATCCGTCAATGAAATGTTGTAAATCGAATGAACCAAATGCATATTACAATTGGCCGCTGCTTCATTTATGGTGTACTTAGATTTGTGGCAAGCGAGATACGGATGCAATTTATTTTAATATAATTTTATAATTCTGAATATATTAAGTGATAAAATTAAAATATTTTTTTAATAATTGATATGATAAATTATGTAAGAAGTAAAAACTAACATAGATAATGAGTAGTTACTTGTCGCTATTTAAAATTACTTTTTTATTCTTCATTAATTAAACAAACAAAAAAATCATATTTATCCCTATTCATAAAAGAAAAAAAATCTTTTAGCTGACTTCACCAAATTTTAATAATACCCCTAGTTTTTTTTTATATAATAGTATAAGTAACATAGACTAACAAGCATTACACGTAGATCATATAAGAATTGTAAGATAATTGAAAATTTGTGATAATTATTTTTACTTTTTTAACTGCTTTAAAAGAGCATAGAAATAATAAACATATCAAATTATTTCGGGGGGTTTTTTTTGGGACGAGAGGTGCTGTTGTAGTTGTGTCTTCAAAGGGATCGTTAAATTTGTTATTTATATAAAAAATAAAATTAATTTGATATCTAAAATCATGATAAATTCCATTTCCAAATAATGCATCTAAATATCCTCTAAATGAGAGATTTGCCCGCACGAAACTAATACATACAAATATACAATTATTGATTAGTTAATTTCATATAGAACCACTCGGCTTTTTAATAAGTAACTTCATATCCACCAAATTACATAATTAATATAATAATATCCATTAAATTCATTAATTTATAACATTGTTATGACATTAAATTAGAGAATGAAACCAAAATAAAAATAAAAATAAATTTTAAATTTTTATTAATTTTTTGTCATCGTTATAGAATATTTTCATTTGAAACATGAAATTGAAATTTTGGAAAACCACAGATACATAGGTCAAAAGCATAAAACTCCTTCTATACATACGTACTATATTTATATAAATATGTTCACATTACTAACCCTATTCAGACATTTATTTTTTGAAGATAAAAATAAAATTTTGGTTGTTGACACAATTTATTTATTTTTATTCATTATATTCCCAAAACAGTTAGTAGATAAGAATATTTCAATAAATAATTTTAGTTAAAAACTTAATAATATTTAGCATGCACGCAATTAGATAGTGCAATAATTTATTTGTGTAACACTCAATAAGTTAAGAATTCATATTAAATTAATTCTATATTTTTACGTACAATTTAGTAAATTAAACTTACTAAAATATTCATATCATTTTAAAAGTGAGCATAATTCATTCTTACGATTTAAGAATTCAAGAAATTTGTAAAAATGATATTTAATAAAAATTAATAATACTAAAAAATAAGATTGTATTCATCCATACATATATTTAATGAAAACTAATAGTCTAAAAAAGATAGTAATATATTAATCTGTGTTGTACAGCACGATTTCATTGCTAGCTGGACAAAATGGTAAAAACCTACTGATAATAGTAAAATTGAAGATGTTAATGTTGAAAGCATGGAGATCTAGACATGCAAAAATTGCAAAAATCAAATTATAAAATTAACTCCGTAATCAAGAAAAATGAAAGATAATCAGAAAATGGGAATAAATTCTCATTTAGATTCTAATTTTGTTGCATAAAGTGAGAATAAAAGAAAAATACCTAAAAGCTAAGGAGAATATCAATTGATAAAATTCACTCATTAATCAAACAAAAATGAAAAAATAAGCACTTTTCTACTAAATGAACATGAAACTAGAAATGAGAACATATTGAAAACATGATAAAGTAAGTTTTCTACATTGCAAAATGAGAATATTAAAAAATGAAAATCTATACTAAGAACAATTTTCATTTTCTGCAACATAATACTTAATAACAAAACCACACTAACCAAGCAAGCGAACATAGAAGCTATCCAAATAATGTGGGTATACCATCCAAATCATAAAGAAACAAGACAACAACAAATCGTAAAACTCACATTCGTTGTAGAAGAAGAAGCACTACGATCAGACCAACGGGCAGATCATCTCACAATCGAAAAATTCAAAAATGAAAATCGATAAATGAAATGGGACAAATTCAAAAATCCAAACACGTTTCATGGAGAAACAAATCCCCGAAGATCGAAACGAACATTTCAAAAAGAAAAGTTCAAATCATTCAAAAAATTATTAATTTGCATTAAAAAAAATCTACAATTTGAAGAATATTTAATGACTTCAAATTGATATTCTCTCAAACAGAAGAGTAGTAATATTTAGCAACCAGGAAAAACAGGGAAACTATGGAGGCCACAAGCATGTAAGAGGAGGAGACACAAAACAAAATGCATAAAGAAGGAAGAAATTCTCTCAAACAAACGAAATATTAGTAATATCACTGATGCATACCTAATTTCTTGTCTATTCTTACAGATTGGTAATTGCAAAGATGTTCGTGCCAAACTGGCTCCAATTTTTTTCCCACCAAATCATGATTTTCTTTAAATCGAAGGAAGAAAATCTACCTTCAAACCAGGAAATCACATGAAAGCAAGGGGGGAAAAAATGATGCACATAGGATTAGTGAACACACAAACAACTGACAATCCGCGATCCATAGATAATAAGAATCATCTCACCAAACAATCCCTTGCTTATTTGAAGATTATCGTCACCGCCTCTAAAACTTCCTCATCAATCCGGGTGCCTGTTCTTTCCCTCCAGATCATTAACAACTACGATCCTGCTAAATATTATATTTCCAGCACCAGTATCCTAGTCGCGTTCCTGCATTGCATATTGGTTATGGTGAAAAACAAACTGTTAAAATTATCTTCAAAGATTGAATCTAGTCAACCTCTAACAGTGAGGGCATGACAGAAAACTCATTAATTATCTAAAACAAAATACTAGTTTTCCTTCAAAATTCGTCAGTACTAGTTTTCCCTCTCTCCCTTCTTCCCCAAGAGAGAAAAATAGGCAAACTATATCTTACTTGTATATATTGAAGTTTTCAAATCAACCGCAGGGTATAAAACATGGTTGTAATGTAATTTACAAATCAGTACAATCATGCGAAAAAAGGCCACAAAGATAATGATACTGATGTTCGAAAAACCACACTTATATAGGAATATGATGAGCAGCAAATAAAAGAGACGACAAGATAAAAAGAGTATAGCTGCCTTACATCTTTGCGCAGATAGTTAGCTCACTTTATAGGACATGATTGCTTGTAGTCTCCAATAAATGATTTACCCCATCAAATGTCATGAATTGCCATTTTCCAAAGACATAACATGGTCCATGGCTGCATTAGAGTTTGCTATGTTTTATATTTTTCTTTTTCTGATACGTGAGTTAGAGTTCACTATAGGTACATGAATCTAATGACTGGCATAAGAAAGATATTCAGTAAATCACAAGTTCAATAGGTTGAATTCGAGGACGTTTGTCTCAGCTTATTTTTTCAGTTTTTACCTTATGGCTCAACATTTAAAAAAAAGTGTGGTTATAACTTTTTGCTAGTAACTTTTGATTCTAAACCATCATACACAAATTCTACTACTTGAAGCTAGAAGTTCGTAACTTTAACAAATATTTATAACTTCCGTTTTAAGTCATAATCACATATTTTCATATATAATCTATAAATTTGTAATTTAAACTACACCAAACACCCCGAAGAATTAACAAATACCACCCAAAAAAAACTACTAAAACAATTTCTATTGTTATAGCTAGTGAACTCTCAGTAACCAATATTAAACGGAAGATTAAATGAAAACAACCAAATAAAAAAAAAGAGAGAGGAAAACAGAAAAAACATACTAAGAACTGGCATCTCACCAAGCAATTAACCTCTTCCTCTGTGTTCCTATCTGCCAAATTCAAACCCCCATTGTCAGCATTGTCCAAGCACTTGTTGGCATCACCAACCTTCAAAGAATTCTGCAATGCACACCAAGACTACAAGTAAGAGACAATTAATCCATACATTGTTTCGAATTACTGTACCACAAACCGAAACTACAAATTACTCCCAAATTTCATGAAAATGGTTAATTAACCTCGCAGAGCATCACATTATCACTAATAGCATTTGAAGTGCCAGGAATACTAGAATTCTGCAACTCTTCCTCCTGACCAACCTCAGGAAGCTCCTTCAGAATCAAGTCCCCACTATTAACATTTTCAAGACCAGAGTCTTTGTTAAGCCTACTAGAATCCCCAATTCCATCCTCAGCATTTCCCTGTAATGCCATAATTTAAGCTGATAAACAATCTTCAAATACAATAATTGTTACAAATGTTGGTCCATTTGATTAGGGAGATAGTAATGAAAAATGCCAGAAAGAGAAAAACTCTATATTTTTTTGGAGTTTGATTAGCAAGAAAGTCATGAAAATGAAAAGTGAAATTTTCTTATACAACACTCTTAAACTTGCCAACTTATTCTTATTTTCACATGAAAGTAGGAACCGAGTACAATTTAGATAAATATTACCATAACTTCCTTGCAACTTCCATGCTAATCAAACTGAAACTTCAAAATACTCCCGTAACTACAAATTACTCCCAAAACTCATGAAAATGGTTGATTAACCTCGCAGAGCATCACATTATCACTAATAGCATTTGAAGTGCCAGGAACACTAGAATTCTGCAACTCTTCCTTCTGACCAACCTCAGGAAGCTCCTTCAGAATCAATTCCCCACTATTAATATTTTCAAGACCAGAGTCTTTGTTAAGCCTACTAGAATCCCCAATTCCAACCTCAGCATTTCCCTGCAATGCCATAATTTAAGTTGATAAACAATCTTCAAATACAATACAAAGAAATTGTTATAAATGTTGGTCCATTTGATTAGCGAGATAGTAATGAAAAATGCCTGAAAGAAAAAAATTCTAAAATTTTTTGGAGTTTGATTAGCAAGAAAGTCCAAGAAATTCATGAAAATGAAAAGTGAAATTTTCTTATACAACTCTCTCAAACTTTTCTACAATTTTCTAGCAAAATCTTTATCCTAATGAACCAAAAACAAGAAAAATAAATTTTCCTTTTTCTCTTTATTTCCCTTCACTTTCTACAATTTTTTTTCACTTTCCATCATTTTTTTCTTTCTAATCAAACAGACTCAAATCCTAGTTACCTGACATTCTATGGGTTTAGCCAAGGAGCGTCCGAGGGGGTCATCCAATGCCAAAACAATACTCGGAAGCCGATCAATATTCCAACCAAGAACTTTACACATAACCTGCGCGTAAGCTCTGTGCGCTAGCTTCTTCTTCGTCTTCGCCACCGATACCGAATGCTGAACAAGGGCAACGCAGTTCTTAAATCTCTTCCCCATCTTCTTCCCAATTCCACAGCACACCAAGCAAAAAAATTCGCCGCCCTCCCATTTCCTCTCGTAATAACCCCTCAATTCACCATCCCTAGTAAACAAATTCAAGAAGAATTGGTATTCTTCGTACCCATTTTCCCCCATCAAATCATCTTCATCGTTGCTGTCATCGTCTCCGTCGCCATCACTGTCGACATTGGCGGCGAAAAACTCTCGGGCGGCGGTCATGGCGGTATGCTGCGATTGGGTGGCGGCGAACCGGGCTTGTTCTTCGGCCGATGGTAACCGGGCCACCGGAGTCGGAGAGGGTTTCAGAGTAGGCCAGCCCGACGCTGACGCGGAGGGGGCGTCGGCGGGGCTCTGGCACGGCCATTCGAGGTCGGAGACTGGTGGTGGGTCAGATTCCGGTGGCCTTTTCTTGCGCTTTTTGCGTTTTTTGAATCCGGGATTTTCGACTGTGGTTTCTTTCTTGAATTGTGTGGGATAGGAGGGGTGGAGGTGTCTTGATGCGTGGAGATAAGGGTTAGGGTTAGGGTTAGGGTTACGGTTTGTAGGGGGACCTTGGTGCCAGAGGGAATGGAGGTAGATAACCTCGTCTCTCAATCTCTGTTCATAGTATGGATCCATTGACATTATGATAAAAAACAGAGATCGTGTTTGAAAATCTAGGGATCTAAAAAATGTGGAGAGACGGGAGTTCAGTCACCAGTCACTTTTCTCTGTTCACTTTTGCAAAATTACACTTGCTGCTCTCACACTATCCTAATTATGGTGGTGGACCCAAATTATTGAAACCATTAACTTATAAATTATAATTTATAAATTATATCTTTTAGTAAAAATGTCAGTGTTTAATAAAAATTATAATTTATATTTAAAATAAAAAAATATAATTATAATTTATAATAAAAATTATTAGTATTTAAAAAAGAATATAACTTATAAGTAAAATTAATAACAGAAAACTAGAAACTAGTAGCACTAGTTTTGCCAAATACTCTTATATAGTTGAGGTATTTAGTAAAGCTACTATTAATAGTTTTTAACTTTCTGCTACTAATTTTAGGTATATAAATTACAATTTTTTTGAAATAATCAAAATTTTTGTTATAATATATAATCATTTTTCTTTTATTTTAATTACAAACTACAATCTTACTAAATACTCGTAATTTTTACTACAAGTTATAATTTATAAATTATTAATTTCAGTAAACTCAAACACCCAATACAAACTTTTTGCCATCTCATCACCACTTTCAATTTCAGCTTCTATTCATCACTTTCAATCTTGCAGTCATTGGCGAGTATTTTCGTCAACCGTTGATAATTATTTTTTTATCACTATTGACAATCATTTTTTCCCACCATCTATTATTATTTTCATTGATCATTTGGACTACTTCCAATGACTTATTGACGATGATTTATGACAATTTTTTAATGATTTCGAATGATCTTTTGATAATTTTTTTAGCAACACACAAAATAAATAAATCTCACTAATTATTTGAATAGTAAAAATTTTCTCTAGTCACTCTAACACTAACCACATTAAAGATAAATTTTACTATTTGCTGTTGTCGAACCGTAAAATTAAGGATGCAAAAAAAATTTGGAAGAACCAAGAAACTGATCTGGACCGGTCTGAATAATACGATTTGCTTCGTTTCTATATTAAAACGGTTTAATTCTAGTTCTCAATTTTGTAGAACCGTTTTATATGGTCCAGTTCTCAATTTTTATTACAAAAAAAAAATTTGATTCTAGTCGAACCAGATCGGTTTTTAGAAGTATATATTTTGTATCTTTTTATTTCTTATTCCTTTTAGCCACTTGTACAATTTTAGTCCAAACAAATATGTTAAAGAAAATAAATATAGTTCTGCATAAAAAAATTTAATATAAGATTACGATTACTGTATTTTAATATAAAGAATTTAAATATTTGACGACTAATGTGTCATTAGAGAAAGGGGGTTTCGAAAAAAGAGTTTTTCATTATCTTTGTGATTACTAGATTAGACGAGGGTCTATGCTTCTGAGTAGCAATTTATGTTAAGTTTGTTTAGATTATGTATTTGATAAAATTAGTTATTTTAAACTTTAGGAATGGAGAACTGAAATCGAATCGAAATCAAACTATTTTTACTAATTGGTACTGGTTCGATTCTACAACTACAACGGTCTGATTTCGGTTTCAAAATCTTTTGAACTGTTACTAACAATTTGATTCTTAGATTTATTCATAACTGAACCAATCTGATCAGTGCGCACCCTTATGTAAAATTTATTTGTCTCTCCTCCAACAGTAGTCATATTAAAGATAAATTCTCCTGTTTTTTGTTTTCGAGCAGTGAAACTTATCTATGTTTTATAAAATCATATTATATCTACTATTATCGCCATATTCGCCACCAAGACTACACAAAAAGTAAATGTTTACTTTCTTTTTATATTCAAATTGCTAAAATTATCTATAGTTTAATAGTTGTCAAATGTGATTACTAGAGGTGGTTGCCTATGGTTGTCAAAAGTTAAAGTGCAGGGATGGTGTGTTGAGATGGTTCATAGAGAGGTAAGACATTGAGGTGGATGGATGGGTATTAGGGCATGTTTGGATTGAGGGCCAAGGAGGTGATTGGATTAAAAAAATATAGGAGGCCTACATGTATTATTAGTACTAGGCTCTAGATTATCTTTTTTTTATATAACGGTTAAAAATAATTCTACAACAATTATCTCATTTTTTATCGCACCCTAATTAAATGTAAACTAAATTTTTCACTGTACATGTAATTCATTTCATAATTCTTTGATATTATAAAAATATTAGACCTACAATATTACTTATTCTTTCTATCATATCCAATTCTATCCAGAATACCAAACAAGCCCTTAGAGTAGTAAATGTAATTTGGTCCAATTTAATCCAATGAACGGTAAGAGTTAAAATTATTTTTATTGGACCTCATGTTGTATATGTTGGATAAAATATTAATAGGTAATAAACTAATCTGTTTTAATGAAGCAGAAAAGAAATTTGTGACAGAAAAATAAATCTACTGAAATAAGTAAATTATAATTAAAAACAGTAAAATGATATAATGAAAAGAAAATTGACAAAGACAGAACAACATGCGAAGGAAACCCAAAAAATCAGAATCTGTAAATACGAAATTTAAACAACCTGAAATAGTAAACGACTGGCTGAGGCTTGTGTTTAACATAATTTTCTTGAGACGAAATTACCCTCGCTACGATGCTTCGAGTTAGCAGTAAACGTCTCCCAGGATACAACGATCTTCAAATAACAGAAGCAGCACAGTAATCTGTTGCTTCGGCAAACGCAAACTGTGTTCGAAAACTCTCTCTTACAGAACACCCAAAATATGCATAAATGCAATAACAGAAGCACACGAGAAGAGGGATTTCAGAATGGTTTTTCAGTGTTCCAAACCGGGTAGCAACCAACCTTTAAATAGGCTCTAAAGGTGTCTGTTCGGTTTGACCGAACAGGCATGAAACCGGTTCGCCTAGCGGTTGGACCGCCCAACAGGCGCGAACCCGTTCAGATTTCGACGGTCTCGAACCGAAC
>JAULJZ010044057.1:0-14373 GCA_032270985.1 Heliamphora pulchella
TAAATCATGAAATTGAGTTTTAAAATCTAAATTCATCAAATTAAATAAAAACTAGTGTAAAAGTAAATAAAAATATATGTTAAGTTATGAAATTGTACAAAAATTAAAATTTAGTCCAATCACCACAACTAAATAATGTTATAATTAAACTAAGATGTAAAAATTAAGTACAATACCTAAAATTGTTGTATTAATTTAAATCTTTAATATTCATAGTTAAAAATATACATTAAGTTATTTTTTGAATATAATTCTTGAATAATATAGTACATATATATTATTAAATATACAATAAAGCAACATAATATAACAAAATTTAAAATTGGAGCCTAAAAACCCCCCCATGGCCAGCCACTTTTACTCTCCAAACACTCAATCTCATTTTTATATACATATTGTCATACATGCATGGGTTTCTAGTGCTCCTAACCTTCCATAGGTCTTACACATGCATAATAAATCTATTTCTAGCTACAAAATTTATTTTAAAAGACCAAACACACCCCCTCCCCCCTCATTTTCATCCATCCCTCTCTCTCCCTCTTTGAGCTTGTTTTTTATAGTTTTAGAGAGAGAG
Organism: Heliamphora pulchella; assembly: GCA_032270985.1. NCBI lineage: Eukaryota > Viridiplantae > Streptophyta > Magnoliopsida > Ericales > Sarraceniaceae > Heliamphora > Heliamphora pulchella. The sequence goes on from JAULJZ010044057.1 coordinate 578, forward strand.
GGTGAAAAAAAAAATTGGTGTTCTTCAAGTGTTCTTCAAGATTTTTGAGTTCTTCTTCAAGGTGCTCTTAAATCCATCATCCACCAAGCTATACCAAGGTAGAAACAACATCTTTATACACTTATTTTTCATTTACAAGTCTTCTCTCATCTCCTAATCTCACCAAAAGCCAAGATCCATGTTCAAACTCATGTTTTCTTCAAACTCAAATCTGTCCAGAAAGAGTTTTTGTCAAAAATTCAATTTTTATTATTTTTTTTGAGCAATCTAAACTCATCAAAAGTTTTTAAAATTTTTACTGTAGTTTTATGTATATATTATTTGCATGCACGAATTTTCTTGAGATCCAAATCTTTTTTCTTATTTTTCTAAAAATAGAGAAGTAAATCAGGTTAAAATGGCTGTCTGGATAGACCACTTTGAATCCATGCCATTTACTGTAAAAATAAGTTTTTGGTGTGATTTTTATGTGGTTGGATAGATAAATGTCTTATCTTTCTAACCCCGCTGGAATCAATCCGTTTTCATATGTGTAGAGAAAATGAAAACGATTCTCCCAAAGTGTGTCGAATCTGGACACTGTTTGATAAGATATTCATAATAAATTTAAGAAAAATGAAAAAAATGCAAGGTCAAGTTCCAAAGCTTCTAAACTCATAGATCTAATTCTGTAAAAATTTTAAAAAGAAAATTTTAAGTCTAAATCCTCAATTCTATTTTTGAAGTCATTGAGTATTCACGTAACTGTTCTGAAAATTTTTCTCTACACCGTCAAAGAAACTTGTTTGGTTAAAACCGAGGCCTTAGAGGCAAAATTTGAAAAAGTGTAAAATATAAAAAGTGTTCATAACATCTCAAATAGGGTGCCTACAAAAGCTCATGTTTTAAATCCGAGTCTAAGTATTTTAAAAATCCTAAAATCAGTAGCCAAAACCTAAAAATCCTGAATATGATTAAAGATGATTTTGCTTTAATGCTATTGTTTGGGGTTTTTCTATGTTGTGTTATGCATGGTTAAATAATTAGAATGTGTAATATTGTCTCAATATACTTACATGATTTTCGTGATTAAATTACTTACATGCAATTTGGTTAAATTATTGATTCATGCACACTATGTTTTAGCCTAAGTATTTTAAGGTGATTTTAGCTTAATTGGTGTACTTTTGTTTTACATGCTATTTAATCTTATCCATGCATGAATTCCCATGTAATTTAAAAAATTATAACTTTATGCATATTATGCCGCATCATCATTTGGATGGATTTTACGGGGTTCACCATTTTATTTTAAGAAATGAATGAAAATTGAACCTTAGGGTTGGTACTATGGTTGAGGGAATTGAAATTCTTGAAAATTTGAATATTTAAAAATATTGTGATATTGGCTATATGCCTTGATTTGTTTTGGGATGGCTTTGCCCCAAGTGCTAAATGCACCATATTGTTTAAGATATATTTTTTGGTGAAGGTGGTTTGGATTGCGTAATAATCGGAGTTAGATTTCACGATCCCGCGCTAGACCTTAACCTAAGATTCGAGGGCTAGACCGTCGCTGACACCTTGTCGTCAGTGATGACCCGGCTGGACACTTAGTCTGCTACGTAGTTATCCCACGGCTGAAGGAACGCTCTCTGTCGGTCGGTAAACTTGGTCAGCGTGATTAGGATCATGGGGTTTTAGGATATTTTTCCCGGGGCGGGAGAACCTAGAATAACGTAAGTTTAAATTGGATTAGAAAATTAAATTGGTTGCATCATTTTTCATCATAATCACTATCATGATTAACATGCTATTTTATTTGTCATGTTTTGACCTGTTACATGAGAAATATTTGTATGTTTGTGTGAGTTTCTCTGGCATTCCATGCCAGGTCCCGAAGAGCTTATAGACAAATACGTTGATGCGGATATAGAGTCTTGACTAAGAGTTTCACGCTTCCATCCCAGCCCTCCTTGGCCACATAGTACCAGTTTTATGGTTATCCACCTGTTTCTTGTATTGTTCGGTGTACTTTAAAAAGATTTTAGTTTGGTCTATACTATATAACTTTATAATATCTACTTTTTGGCATACATATGTATTATCGTTATTTAATTTTCGTAGACCTATTAGTTAATTGTTGCTCTAGATGCTCTCGAGATTCGGGGTGTCACATATCGTCTACATAAAGTACTAGGAAGATCACCACGCTTTCGTCACGCTTCTTGTACACACAAGACTTATTCAGACTTCGATTAAAATCATAGGACTTATTGGCTTGATCAAACCGAGTGTTCTAAGACCTTGATGCCTACTTAAGTACATAAATGGATATCTTAAGTTTGCACAACATGTGCTCCTGACCCTTTACAATGAATCCATCTGGTTGTATCATATAGATACACTCGTTAAAACTTTCATTAAGGAAAGCTTTCTTGACGTCCATTTACCAGATTTCGTAATCGAAATATGTGGCAATGGATAAGAGAATTCGGATAAACTTAAGCATGGCTATCGGCGAAAAAGTTTCCTCGTAGTTGATCCCTTCTTTATGAGAAAACCCTTTAGAAACAAGATTAGTTTTGAAAGTTTTAATCTTCCCGTCTGCTCCTTTCTTTTTCTTGTTGATCCACTTGCATCTAATGAATTTTATCCCTTCGGGCGGTTCTACAATTTTCTAGATCTTATTGGAATACACAGATTCCATCTCTGAATTCATAGCCCTTTACCAAATATCTGCATCTGTCTTGTAGTACTTCATTGTAGTTACGGGGCACGGTATTCAGTTCTGTTGGGATCTTATCATACGACTCTCCCAAGAACATATACCGATTATGTTGATGAAGAACCCTCCCACTACGATGAGGCACTACCTGTGTCTGTGTACTAGCAGTAACATGTTGTGCACATCTGAACCCTGTGCATCAGCACCATGTTCTTGATTTGTACATGTTCCGATAATTCTCCCACTATGATGAGGTAATGGAATATCAGTGACTTGTGGTTCCTCTTCTGTTCTACTGGTATTTTCTCTCAGTTCTTCCAAAATAATTTTGCTATTGTGCCTGTGATCCATAATATAATTCTCTTCCAAGAATCGGGCATTGGTGCTAACAATGACCTTTTGATCCTTAGGATTATAAAAGAGACCACACATCGCTTCCTTAGGATATCCCATAAAGAAACAGACTTTCGTCCACGATTCTAACTTACCCATATTCCCTTTCAGCACATATACCGGACACCCCAAAATACAAATGTGTTTCAGACTAGGCTTACGCTCAGTCCACAATTCTGTGGGAGTAGAAGGTACTGACTTAGAAGGTACTAAGTTCAGAATGTAAGCTGCTATTTCTAAAGCGAGTCCCTGAAATGAATCGGATAAACCTGGATAACTCATCATTGACCTTACCATCTCCATAAGAGTCCTATTCCTTCTTTCTGCTATACCATTCTACTGTGGAGTGCTAGGTGCAGTCAACTGGGATGTAATTCCTTCTAATGATAAATAGTCCTTAAACTCTCCAAAGAGGTATTCCCTACCATGGTCGGATCGTAGTGATTTAATACTTTTATCCAGACGCTTCTCTGTCTCCACCTTGAATTCTTTGAATTTCTCAAAGCATTCAGACTTACAGTGCATCAGACAAATGTATCCATACCTTGAGTAGTCATTAATGAAATTGATGAAGTACTCAATGCCACTTCTAGTCTGGATTGTCATAGGACCACACACATCATAATAAACCAGCTCCAATGGTTCTTTAGCTCTATAGCCTTTGGCCGAAAAGGGCCTCTTGGTCATTTACCTTCTAAGCAAGATTCATAGACTAGAAGTGCCTCTACTTCCAATGAACTCAAAGGTTCATCTGCTACCAGTCTATTTATCATTTTTAGATTAATATAGCCAAAGCGTAAGTGCCAAAGAAACGTTTAGTTAATTAAAGAAGAAAACTTTCTCTTATATGGTAATATAGATGTATTATTTATTTCAGTCAGTTACAGTGTAGAAGAGATTGGAGTAATAATATAAAGATCATCCACCAATGTACGAGAATAGATAACCTGTTTATTATCCTTAATAACCACAGGGTTATTAAAATAAACTAAATATCCGTCTTTAACCAATTTAGAAACGAAAACTAAGTTCTTTCTAATGACAGGTAAATAAAAACAATCTCTCAATATTAAAACCCGATCTCTACCAAAATTGAGAGTGACATCTCTTACTACAACTGCTGTTACCTTTGTATTATTGCCCATATGTAGGTAAATCTCCCCATCATTAAGTTGTCGAGTTTCTTAGAACCCCGACAATAAATTGTAGACATGATTAGTGACTCCCGTATCTACACACCAGGTACCAATAGATAACACCACTAAACATGTTTCCACAACCAGTTAACAGAAATTACACTGTTTGTTCTGCCTTCTGAGAAATACTGGACATAGCTTTTTCTAGTGCCGAATTTGGTTGTTGTGAAAACATTTGCCTTTCGGCTTTTTCACACCAGTCCATGGCCCACTAACTACCCTGAAAATCGTGTCTCCCTATTTCTGAACCTTTTTCTTCTTCATGCCTTTCGGCCCAGAGGAAGAACCTTTCTAAAAAACAAACACAATTTCTGGTATTGAAAGAATACCATTTGTAGTTAAAATTATATCCAAGTTACATTTCTAGTCAACAAAATTCAGTCCCGTTAGTTTGTTTTCTTTGAGTATTAAAGCGAGTGAGTTGAAAGCCATTTTAATTATGAGAATCACATAATTAAATAAAACCGTTAATTATGATATCCGATTTTTTTAAAAAAATCATCTTTAAATGTGATATTTTGTAAAAAATATAAAATATCTAAAGTTTTTCCATTTAATTAAAATTAATTAATTGAAAAAACTTAATTTTATTTTTTATTAAAATATTTTAATTAAAACTGAATTTTCGAATTAATTAAATTAACATGATAAATAAAATAAATATTTATCATTCGCGCAGTTAATATAAAATAAATTAAATACAAGATAAATATATCCTAATTTTATAATCCATTTAAAACTCTAAAGAGTTTCAATCTCCTGTTTTTGAAGATAAACTGCAATGATTCAACTTGAATCTGAATCAACTTCTTGTATCCTAATTGCATTAGAATTTCTCGGTTGCTGCGTAATTCAAGCTTCAATATTGCCGCAATTTTTGCGCCGTGTTCAGTGCTACAGCGTTGCTAGGAAAACAGCGCCTGTGTTTGTGTTGCACTGAAATAGTGTTGCGGTTTTGGATAAACACTGTTGTGATTGGCACCTAAAAAACCGCATGTGATTGGCGCTGTTGTGATTTGGGCCTGGAAAACCGCATCACCTGCCAACGTTGAGTTTTGAGTGCACTGCCCTTTTGAAACCACTGTTGTGAAAAACAGTGTGTGCCGCTTGCTGCTTCAAAAAAAATTCACACTGAAGCTGCGTTGGAAACCAGCGCCTTGTTTGGCGCTTCTTGCATTTTTTTGGAAAACAGTGCTGTTGTTGTTTCGAATTAGCTACTGCTGTTTCCCGAAACAGTGTTGGGAAATAGCTGCGTGGAAGATTGTTGCACTGAAACAGTGCCCCTTGCGCACTTTGGCGCTGCTTCTGTTTTGATTCTCATGGGATTGCCGCGGCTAGCTGAAGCTTCTTGCGCCGCCTCCGTGTGTTCTTCTCACAATTTTTTTTTTATTTTTTATTTTTATTTTTATCCAAAAGAAAATATTGAAAAAAAAAACTTCGAAGCAATCAAGAAGAAAAAAAAACTCAATTCGTGGCTAAAATCGCCGAAACCGCCGCCGGTTGCCGCCGCCGGTTGCCGCCGCCTTCGTTCTTCCATACTTATTTTTATTTTTTCTTTCTAATAAATTAGAAAAAAAAATTAAAAAACATAAAAATTTTTACATCGAAACTTATGTTCCGTAGGCTCACAAAAATTAATCTAGAACGCATGCAAAACAAAGTTAGGAACAATTCTAAAACTACCCAATCCCGATAACCATAAGCAAAAAATAAAACGGCTCTGATACCAATTTGTTGGAGGTAAAACTGTCAAGATCATTGTTTTTGTAAACGATTTTTGGTAAAAAAATTAACTGGATGGGGCAACGCCGAAACGGGCTCCAGATAAAATTTTTGACGACGAACGATCAAAATAAAACTCGTGTAATCAAAATTAATTTAGAAGAATACTTTTTGTCGATCGATTCTTTAATTACGATTTGATTCCGAGTTGAAACTCATGTTAGATCTTCTACTGTATTCCCTTACGCGATCCTTAAACGTAGTGTGGGCTACGGACTATCGAGAACTCGTACTGACAGAACCCAGATATATTTAGTTTCGAAAGACAAATTATGATATATCAATATATAAAACTGGTTCAGTCTACCCGCATGTATATAGGATACAGCAGGGACTTGGGAAGTAATTATGAGTAAGACTTCCAGTGGAACATAGATACCTACCAGTGGTTTCTGCAATTATGGAAAGACGTAGCAGTTTCTGCAATTATGGAAAGACGTAGCGGTTTCTGCAATTTTCATAAAACACTGAACTACAGTTCAAATCACTAAAGAACTATAATTACACTCTGATCAATAATCTCAAGAACTTCTTGCATTGAGCTCATGTTATTAAATGCTTACCATTTCTCCCCACGTTAAGATTCTCGATACCTACCAATTAAATTTAATCGGCATCTTGATATTTCTTAAACCCTTCCGCTTAACTTATTTGACCACCGGATAATTAAATCCACCTACAGAGTTTGGCCTGGTCAAAACTTATAAGTTTTCTTAAGGGGGTATCGTCAATTCTGATCTTTCAGGACGCGGATTCCGTCAATAATTAATATTTTTCATATAAATAATACTGGTATCCAACTCATCGAAATTATAGACCAATATAAGATTGCACCCTCTAATGAATCAAAATAACGAATATTAAAAATACGCAAATCAATAATTATTTTAGGATTAAGAGAATAAGCACTATTCATAATAATCTTGGGGTGTGAATTAATTTATATAGTCAGTATAAAATTAATTATCCTAAATGTCCTGTTCAATACACACAAAGCGTACTAGCACAGAGAGTCGGAACAATAGACGATGCTATTATATGTTTTCCGTAACTAAGATAGGCCTATTAAACTCTGTGCTACAGTCGTACCGACGGTATGTCTATTTTCATCTAAACAGTGAACTTAAAACTTATATTCTACAAGAATCTAAAATCTGATCTTCTGTGTGTAAGCCGCACTCTACACACCAGATTAAATACTATACAGAATATTGGACATCCACGCATAACAAAAAAATAATATGCATACATTGCTCATAAAGATTCTCATAAAATGAAAATTAATTTTATTAAAATAAAATTAAATACTAAAAATATGATTTTCAGTATACCAATCCTAACAAGTATATCGATGATATCCTTACTTGTTTTACCATACAGGATTCCAAGAAAGGGTTTTTCATTTCAGGCATAAAATCACTTTATCCAAGGATTAGTGTGCTAAGACACCCGAAGAGATAGAAAAGATGAAAGCAATTTTTTATGCTTCAGCAGTAGGAATCCTAATGTACGTTATGCATTACACTAGACCCGACATCTGCTTTCTCGTTGGCATGGCTAGCAGATATCAGTCTAACCTAGGGCAAGAGTATTGGACTGTGGTAAAGAATATAATCAAGTACCTAAAAAGGACTAAAGATTATATGTTAGTTTACTAGGCATACAGTTTAGTACCTTTAGGGTACATAGATTTGAATTTTCAATCTGACAAAGATTCCCATAAGTTTACCTCAGGATATGTGTTTACCTTAAAAGGTAGAGCTATTAGTTGGAGGAGTATCAAGTATCCTTGCATTGCTGATTCCACCAAGGAGGCCGAGTACGTGGAAGCTTCTAAAGCAGCCAAGGAGGCCATTTGGCTTAGGAACTTCTTGTTGGATCTAGACGTAGTCCCTTCAGTTCAGTTGGCTATTACACTTTATGGTGATAATAGCGGAGCGGTTGCAAACTCGAATAAACAAAGGGTCCACAAGAAAGGAAAGTACATTGAGCGAAAGTATCACCTGATACGAGAAATTGTACAGAGGGGTGATGTAGCTGTAACCAAGATTGCATCAGGAGATAACCTTGCAAATCCTTTTATAAAGAGCATACTGGCTAAGAATTTTGATAGTTATGTAGAGGGCATGGGAGCCAGATGTATAGCAGCGTGATTTTGAGTACAAGTAAGAGATTGTTAGGGTTGTATACTGAAAATCCTAGTTTATATTTTGGTTTTAGTATTTAATTTTATTTTTTAATAAAATTAATTTTTTATTTTATGAGAATCTTAAAGAGCAATGTATACAATATCATTTCTTTAATGTTATGTATGGTTGTCCTTTATTCTGTACAGTATTTAATCTGGTGCGTAGAATATGGCTTGCACACAGAAGACAGATTTTAGGTTCTTGCAGAATATAAGTATTTATTTACAGTTTAGATAAAAATGGACATACCATCGATACGAATATAGCACAGATTTTTAATAGAGTCTGTCTTGAGTACACTGAACAGATAATAGCGTCGTCTATTGTTTCGACTCTCTGTGCTAGTACACTTTGTGTGTATTGAACGGGACACATCGGGATAATTAATTTTATATTTGCTATATAAATTAATTCACACCCCAAGGTTATTATAAGAGTGATTATGCTCTTAATCTTGAAATAATTACTGATTTACGTATATTTAATATTCGTTGTTTTGATTCATTAGACGGTGTGATCTTATATGAGTCTATATTCTCGGTGAGTTAGATAGCGGTATTATTTATATGATGAATATTAATTATTGACGGAATCTACGTCTCGAATGATCGGGAATGACGATACCCCCTTAAGGAAGCTTATAAGTTTTGATCGGGCCAAACCCTACAGGTTAATTTGATTATCCGACAGTCAAATAAGCCAAGTGAAAGGGCTTAAGAAATTTAAAGATACCGATTAAATTAAATTATCAGTAATTAAATTTAATTGGCGGGTATCGCAAATCTTAACGTGGGGAGATGAGTCAATCATTTAATAACAGGAGCTCAATGCAAGATGGTCTTGAGATTATGGTTTAGAGTATAATTACAGTTCTTCAGTTGTGTAAATTGTAATTTAGTATTTTATGAAAATTGTAGAAATCGCTGTTAGATTTTCATAATTACAGATACTGCTGAGACATTTGCTTAATTGTAGAAACCGCTGGATACGTATTTGGGTTACACTAGAGATTTTTGTCATAATTACTCCACAGGTCCCTGTTGTAGCCCTATCAATATATGGGTAGCTTGAACCAAATTGATAACTTATTTTCAAGACTAAAGCTGATCAAGTTCTACCGGTACGAGTTATTGAAGGATCGTAACCCACACTACATTCGGGAATCGCATAAGAGAATACAGTAAAAGGTCTAATAGGAGCTTCAACTCGGAATCAAAAATCTTAGTTGGAGAATCGACCAAAAATGTATTCTTCTAAATTAACTGTGCTGGTACGGGTTATATTTTGATCGTTCGACATCAAAAAATTTTATCTGGAGCCTGTTTCAGCAATTGCCCGTCCAGTTATTTTTTATAAAAAATTATTTACAAAAATAATGATCTTGGCAGTTTTGCCTCCAATAATGTGTAGATCCTGAACCAAATCAGGGTGCTACCACTAACATGCCGATTTCACAACCAGTGGAGTATGTGGAAATGGTGCACAGGGTTCAGAATTAGCAGAGTGTCATTGCTAGTACATAGACACAAGTAGTGTCTCGTCGTAGTGGGAGGGTTGTTCGTCAACCAGATTGGTATATGTTCTTGGGAGAGTCTTTGAATAGGATCCCGGAAGAACTGAATATTGAACCCTTTAACTATAACGAAGCACTCAAAAATAGAGATGTAGATTTAAAGCAAAGGGCTATGAATTCAGAGATGGAGTCTATGTACTCTAATTAGGTCTGGCAACTTGTAGAACCACCTGAAGGGATAAAACCTATTGAATGCAAGTAGATCTATAAGAAGAAGAAATGAGTAGATGGGAAGGTGAAAACCTTCAAAGTTAGGCTTGTTGCAAAAGGATTTACTCAGAAAGAAGTCGATCAATTATGAGGAGACCTTTTCACTGGTAACCATGTTTAAGTTTATCTGGATTCTCTTATCCATTACAGCTCATTTCAATTACGAAATTTGACAAATAGACGTCAACACAACTTTACTTAATGAAAGTATTAACGAGTGTATCGATATGGTATAACCAGATGATTTCATAGCAAAGGGCCAGGAGCACATGTTGTACAAGTTTAAGAGATTTATTTATGGACTTAAGCAGGCATCTAGATCTTGGAATACTCAGTTTGATCAGGCCATTAAGTCTTATAATTTTGATCAAAGTCCTGGCGAGTCTTGTGTGTACAAGAAGCGTAACGGAAGCGTGATGGTGTTTCTAGTACTTTACGTGGATGAAATCTTGCTCATTGAAAACTATCTAGGCGTATTATCTTCAGGGAATCTATGGTTATCCGGCCAGTTCGATACAGTCTTTGCTCGTTTTAGCATGCAAGATTCCAAGAAAAAGATTCTTCATTTCAGGCATAGAATCACTCTATCCAAGGGTTAGTGTCTTAAGACATCAATTGAGATAGAGAAGATGAAGGTGGTTCCTTATGCTTTAGCAGTAGGAAGCCTCATGTATGCTATGCTTTGCACTAGACTCAACATCTATTTTGCCGTTGGCATGGTTAGCAGATATCAATCTAATACAGGGTAGGAATGTTCGATAGCGATAAAACATATAATCTAGTACTTGAAAAGGACTAGGGATTATATGTTGGTTTACTAGGCAGATAGTCTAGTGCTTTTGTGGTACACAAACTCAGATTTTTAGTCAGATAAGAATTTTTGAAAGTTTACCTCAAGATATGTGTTTATGCATATCGAGCATAAATATCACATGATACGAGAGATCGTATAGAGAGGTGATGAAGCCATGGCCAAGATTACATTAGGAGATAACCTTGTAGATCATTTTATAAAGAACTTACCAGCTATGACTTTTGCCAGTCATGTAGAGGGTATGAGAGTCAAATGTATGACAGTATGATTTTAAGTATTAGTGGGAGATTGTTAGGGTTGTATACTAAAAATCATGGTTTTGATTTTAGTATTTAATTTTATTTTTTAATAAAATTAATTTTTTTTATTTTAAGATAATCTTAATGAGCAATGTATCCATTTCATTATTTATTTAATATTATGCATAAGTGTCTTTTATTCTACATAGTATTTAATCTGGTGTGTAAAGTTCGGCAGACTAGATTATCGGTTCTTGTAGAATATAAGTTTTTGATTCACAGCTCAAATGGAATTAGACGCACCATTGGTACGACTATAGCATAATATTTTAATAGATCTATCTTGATTATGGGAAACGGTAATTGTCTCGATAATTGTTTCGACTCATTGTGCTAGTACACTTTGTGTGTATTGAACATGACCAAGTTGGGATAATTAATTTTATACTGACTTTATAAATTAATTTACATCTCATGGCTATTATGAGTGCTTATACTATTAATTTTGAAATAACTATTATTTGAATATATTTAATATTCGTTATTTTGATTCATTAAATGATATAATTTTGTATGGGTCTATAATCTCGGTGAGTTGGATAACGATATTAATTATATGGTAAAAATTAATTATTGATGAAATCCATGTCCTGAAAGATCGGGAATGACGATGCCCCCCTTAAAAAAGCTTAGAAGTTTTGACCGGGTCAAATCCTACAGGTGGATTTAATTATTCGGAAGTCAAATAAGTTAAGCAGAAGGTCTAAGAAATTTATTTAAGAAACTGATTAAATAAATAATTGTCAGTAATTCAATTTAAACGGTGGGTATCGAGAATCTTAATGTGGGGAAAATAAATAAGTATTTAATAACAGGAGATCGAATATTCAATTTTGAGAACATGGCGGGGAGTGTAATTATAATTCTTTAGTGAAATTAAAGATAATTAATGTTGTTATTAAATTGCTTCTGGGTTGAGGTGGATTTTCATAATTATATTAGGAGTCTAAGTCATATTTACTCCACAGGTCCCTATTGTAGCCTATTTATAAGCTGTTATACAATCCTAACCACCGGAGATCGTTATATTCGATTAGGGTTTCCACGTATTCCTACGGTGGTTAGATAGGGTTGTGAAGATCACGTTAAGGTTGCCCACACTATAGACGTGTTCAAGCATTCAGGAATACAGTAGAAGACTTGAATTTGGAGCTTTAGCTTAAAGTCTACAACCGCGAAAGCTTATAGACTAAAAGTTGTTGCTGCAACCGAAATCAAACCTTGTAGATTTCGTAAGGTATAACTCTAATCCAACTTTGTGAGTATTATCAGATTTTTTTATTATTCGATATGAAAAAGTTTTAATCTGGAGCCTGTTTCAGCGTTTACTCGTTTATTTTTTTGACTAAAATCATAGACATAATTTTAAGATCTTGATAGTTTGCCCAAACAGATATATAGGGTTTCAGTGTCTCTTATGAAGACTGGATCGTTTCTCAGGTAGTTAAATCTTCATCAGAGCCCAAACATAACTTGTTGCAGTCAGGTCTTTCGTTCTTAATCAGTGATGGTAGAATCTGGATTCTAAAGTTCGATGAGAAAGGCCGGCACTATTATTGATGTGTGGACATGCTTCCCCTTTTGCGTGGCAAGTCGAATATCTTGACCTCGGGGTTGTCCTACGTTTTCTGTTTCCCTATTGGCGGTATAACTCGCATTCCTCAGTTCCTCAGATAGATGGATTAGGTACGAGCTGGTCTGGAGAATCTTGAATTTTGTTGTGCGGTGATGTCGTAAGTTCCCAGGTGTAGCAGTATCATTTCTTATTGTAGATCGTTGATGGCATAGCCTTATCCGTCAGGGTCTCCGAATAAGACTGTGAGACCCTGACCCGTTTCATTTTTTTTTGGGAAATGATTTAAGTGTTGATAGAAAAGGGTTAAACATGACCTTGGCGATGTTGTGGGTGAGTGTTTGAGCTTGGAAGCATGTGAAAGATATGTTTGGGGAAGAACACGAGGTTCTAATAGATGTCCAGACAAAAACAAGTGAAAAGCATGTGAAGAAAAGTGACATACCTTCACCATTTTGGTCATAACTCTTCGTACAAAATGAATTTTGGTATGAGGTTTGAACTATTGAAAAGTAGACTTCTGGGGCTTCAGTTTGAGCATAAGAATGACCTATTTGGAGTTTGGACGAGGGAGATATGCTCATTTGAAGTTGAGCTCACAGTTCAGTCGCGGAGACCGCTCGAGCGGTCTTTTGACGGATCGAGCGGTCTGTTCGGGCAGACTGTTATAAAGGCGAAAAAACAGGTTGGTTTTTGTGCAAAGCTTCTTTTATAAGCTTCCTATTCTCTCTCTTAAAACCCTAAAACCCTAGCTCTACCTTCTCTCTAGGTTTTGGGTGTGTTCGGGCTTGGGTCTTGGTTGTTGGAGGATGGATCCTTGATGTTCTTGCAGTGGGCTTCCTTTTCATCTGAATAAAATTGTGTTTCAGCGGCTTTGGCTTTTCACCAATTGGTAAATCTTTAGGTTTGTGACCCTATGAGGTAGGATCCTAGACTGTATGGATGTTTCAGGGTGTTATATGCAATTATAGGTGTTTTCACCGAATGATTTTGCTTGAAAACGCTTTTAAGGTTGTTTTTCATGTTTAAACCACGTTATTTGGATTAAAAGCATGTTGTT
>JAULJZ010044068.1:0-14373 GCA_032270985.1 Heliamphora pulchella
TTTTATTATTTAGTTTGATGAAAACAATTAATTTTTTTTAAAATATTAACATCAAAAGACCAAAATTAATTTATATTAAAAAAAGATGTAAGTTATTTTTTATGTTAGTTAATGAAGTGGTGGTAGTGATGGTAAAAATGATGACCGTGGTGGTAGAATGGATAGTGGTGGCAATTGCAACAACGGTGGTGGAGGATGGCTTATGGCGACGATAGTGACTGCGTGATTGTGACAACAGTAGTGGCAGTGTAAAAGGGGATAAAAATGATTAGGGATGCACACGTTTCGAATTGGACCGATTTTTTAAAAAATTAAAAATCGAACCGTTATCAACGGTTCCAGATTTTTTAAAATCTTGTTCGAACCGTTCAAGTAATGAAATTAGACCAGAATCGATCCGTGAAAACGGATCAATCATGGTTCGATTAACGGTTCTAAACTGAGTGACATCTTATTCGTCAAAAATTAGGATGTTTCATTACATACTGCGTCAACCACGATCGATGCTCTAGTGATACGAGAATGAACATCTGATTCTGCAAATATATCGCACAAGAATCACAACGCACGATCAAAAATCGTGTGCGAGAGAGAAAGAGAGAGAGAGAGAGGTTCAATAGAATGGAATAAAATGCAAAAAGATGAAAAGAAGAAGACCTGTAATCCAAGAAATCCAAACCGAATCGCATGTCGTCGAGAAAGTGACGAATTTCATCTCTAGATCAAAATCGTGCTTTCGAACTCTAGAATCGATATGCGGCAAGTCGACCAAGTTACAGAGTAAACCGTCACAGGCTCGAGCGAGTTATATAGATTCATCGGAATCCTGCATTAGACAGAAGAAAGATTGAATAGATCAAGAATAGAGACGCAAAGGTGGAGGAAGCGCACGAGAACGACGCCATTTCTAGGGTTTCTTGAATCTTCCAACAGAGAGAGAGAGGCGTGGTCACATGCGAAGGGTCTAAAGCCGTGGTCAGCGGCGGCGAGGAAGAGGCGACGAGGCTGGCGACGTGAACTGAGTGACAGAGGACTGAGGCGTGAATTGAGAGGGATGGACTGAAGGAGCCTGGAGAGTGGAGGTGTGAAAGGGGCACAGGGGTTAAAAATTGTATATATATATATATTAAGTAAAACCAGTCCGATCCGATTCGAAACCGTAAGATTAATCCAGAACTGAGAACCGGATCATTCAGAACGAATTTTAAAATTTTTAATCTGGAACCGAACTGTGACAAATAAAAATCGAATCAAACCGTACGGACTGGACCAGATTATCGATTTTTTTGATTTTTTGTACAGCCCTAAAAATGATGGCAATGGAATTGTAATAGAATGGGATTGGTGGTAAAGTGGTGATGCTAAAGATAGAGCGACGACTCTAGTGATAATGGTGGAGAAGACAACAATGATGTAATAATGGTGCTAGGAATGGTAGAGAAAATAAAGGTAGTGGTCGCAGAGGTGGTGTTAGTGGTGCTAGTAACATAACAATAATAATGGTGACAACGATGGTGGTAACAGTGGTTGGATGGGGTGGGGATGGCATTGCTTGTAGTGGTGGTGAATTATGATATTTATGGTGGCGTGAATGTGGTGAGGAGGTGAGATGATAGTTGTATCGATAGTAATGAGAATGATAATAGTAGTGACTGATTGTATTAAAATAATAGTATTTTTACGTTGAAATAAACGAAACTTAAATAAATTACTTTTTATTTTTTATTTATCTAATAAAAATGAATTACTACTGTTTCATTCAAAATATTTTCTTACTTCATAATTAAATTTAAATACTACGGAGATAACATCACACAGTACTCTAGAACTATCAAATAATTACTCCTATTAATATACTTGTATTTAATAATTTCTCCTTGAATGAAAGAAGAAAATAGTGGCGTCCATGGCAATTGCAAAAATTTAATTGTGACCCTAAATAAGTGAATTAGGCTTATTAACTTATTTGTTTATTTAATTTTGTAGTTTTTTCATCTTAGTAAATATTTTTTATTATTTAGTTAAATTATTATATTTTTTAGACTCATCTTATTGAAACGAATTGAAAAAATAAATTTTTTTAATTAAAATATAAAAAAATTCAAAAAAAATGAAAACAAGTAAAAATAAGCCAATAAACCTAATTCTATGGTGTTTAAATTATAATAAGAAGCAACGTTTACCCAAACAGGACTTGTATCTTTAATATTCCTTTTCTCTTATTCACCCACAACACACTATTTTTAATAAATAAATTGCACACACGAATTTTAATAAATAACTTCAAATTAAAAATCCGCAAGGCTCCAACCCAACAAATTCCATCAAAAGAGGCCCAATTAATTTAGAACACTCATAAGAAAAACAAAAATACAAAAAAAAAAATTAGACACCTTAAAAAAAACATGGGATATTATCATCATTTAATAAGAAATGACATATAATCTCCACCCTCTCTTAAGTATTTATAATTCATAAATATAAGCCTCCATTAAATATTATCCATATTATATGGAGCACCAAACATGGGATGTATAAACCCCATTGTATATTATGGCCTCATTTGTCAACTGATTTAAGCTAAAGTTATTTGGCTTTTTACTTAGGCCCTGATTGGCAATTCGATTTCTTAATTTTTTGATTAAAAACACAAAAAATCAACTTTACTTGTTTGGTAAAAAAAATTAAAAAATTAAAAAACTAAAAAATCAAATCAAAATACAAGCTCTCAGAATATTCAAATCAAACTTCCAACACTTTTAAAATACAACAATATTCTTCATTCATAACTTATTTACTACTACTACCAACTATATATAATTTTTAATATTAAATATATAAAAAGATAAAAATGTCAAATTTGAATAAAAAGCAAAAAATCTAATTTTTTACTCAAATAACCAATTTTAAAAAAGTTAGCTTAAAAGCTAAGTTACTAAATAATTTATTTTGAACTCAATTTAATTTTTTGGCTAAAAATATAAAAAAAATAAAAAAACTAACTTTTAAGCTAATTACCAATTCGGGCCTTGAAGTCTAAAAAATAAAAAAATCTCATTTTTTAACTCAAAAACTTTTATCCTTTTTGCTTTTTACATAATTTGTTTTATATTTTTTTAAAAAATATCATAACTTTTATTATATAAATTTATTTTTATAAAAATTATATTTTTAAAATGTACTCGTCAAAATCTATCAAACAAAATTCATAATTATAAAAATAAAATTTATATAATTTTAATAATTATCTAAAAATAAAATTTTAATAAAATTAAATTTTATAAGAATTTTTAATAAAATTATCTAAAAATTTTAATAATTATCTAAAAATAAAATTTTAATAATTATAAGAATTTTAGGCAAAAATTTTTACTTTTTAACTTAAAATCACTTTAAGTCATTAGCTTAAAGTTACCTCATATTTATCCCAAATGAATTTTTAATTTTTTTAACTTAAAATAACTTTAAACAAAAAAATCTGACTTAAAATTAAATTACCAACCTATATTCAATCCTATCCCCATATCAACCAAACAAACAAACCCTAAGCTCTGACGTTACGACCACTTGCGGAAAGCCAAACAGCAGCAAACGCCGTCTCTTTCTTTTGCAGCTTCACCGCCTACTGTACACACACAGAAAATGAGAGAGAGAGAGGCCTTGTGCAGCTATCGATTTCCCGTATTATATATATATATACACAACACTGCCTTATATATAAACACAGAGAGAGAGAGAAAGAGAGAGAGAGAGGTAGCGCCTGACACAGTACGTTTTGAGCGACACCGAATTGATTTATCTGCTTTCACTTTTCTCCCCACCACCATCACTACAATCACCATCTTCACCACCACCACCACCATCACCATCAGATCTGCAATTAACAGACCACGCGAAGCATATCTTAACCTCATAAACACCTACATTGATAAAATGTACAGCTAAGATTTCCGTGTTTTAATGTGTGCAAGCCAGTTTTAGCAAATCACAACCGTTTGATCAGTCGTCTGTATATGGGGAGTGTTTCCTCCGAATACGGCTCGGATCAACTGAGTGAGCTCTGTGGAAGCTATAGCTTGAGTGCAGACGTCAGTGAGTCGGAGAGTTCGAGTACTAGTTTCTCGTGTCGGAGGTACGATGCTGAAGGAGCGTCGAGTTCGATGGCCTCGTCTCCGCTCGCTTGCCGTCTCATGAACGGAATTTCCTCCTTTCCGGCAGCGCCGCCGCCGCCGCCGTTTATGTTCCCCGTTGTTGGCGGGAAAGATGTGGTGGTTTGGGACGAGAAGCCAGATAAACGAGATGTCGATTTGTGCGGTTAGTACATTTCATTTATTCGTCTTAAGTTTTAGATTTTATATTATTGCGAATTTGGCTCTTAAATTGACATAAATTCATGGTATATGAGCTTGTTAATTTACTATTAAAGCTTCAATGAATGATTAGATATTACTGTCCTCAACTTTACTATTATTCCGGTAGATTCATTTGTATTGTATGTTTTTGTTATTTTTTTTCATTATTCTCATGAATTTACAGAAGTTGACATGATGAAAGAAAGATTTGCTAAGCTTTTGCTTGGGGAAGACATGTCTGGAGGGGGTAAAGGAGTCTGTACTGCTCTTGCAATCTCAAATGCGATCACAAACCTCTCTGGTTGGTTAACATTTAGTCTCACTTTCTTTGTGTGTAATGTTTGTACACATCCATTTTATCAATCAAAAAATGTTTTGTGTGTATTAATGGAGTTCGCTGAAACCTGCTTTTGTTTGCAATTGCAGCCACTGTGTTTGGGGAGATCTGGAGGTTGGAGCCATTGGCCGCGCAGAAGAAGGCAATGTGGCGGAGAGAGATGGAATGGCTGTTATGTGTGAGTAATTCAATCGTGGAGCTCGTACCTTCCATACAGCAATTCCCTGGTGGAGGCACATACGAAGTCATGGCCACGCGGCCAAGGTCCGATTTATACATGAATCTCCCGGCACTCAAGAAAATCGATGCTATGTTAATTGGTATCCTTGAAGGATTTCAAGAGGAGGAGTTTTGGTATGTTGATGGGGGCCTAATTGTGCCTGATATGAACTATTGTGACATGTATCCGTCAGCTGCATCTGGTGGGAGGCCTTCGATTAGGCAGGAAGAGAAGTGGTGGCTCCCATGTCCAAACGTTCCTCCAAAGGGGCTATCGGAGGATGCCAGGAAGAGGTTGCAGCAGTGTAGGGACTGCACAAACCAGATACTGAAGGCAGCAATGGCAATCAATAGCAACGTGCTTGCTGAAATGGAGATTCCAAATGCCTATTTGGAGGCCTTGCCCAAGGTATGGCTTTCAAATTTGGGCCTTTTTAAGTCTTAAGTATACTAGGTACATATGCACATAACGTTTGTTCTCTATTCTGTCTCCATATGAAATCTGTTTGTTGACGATGTGTTGGCTGATTCAATTGTCTCTGGCTTACTTGTTTCAAAAGTTCATTTAATTGGATGAATGTGAAATTAAGTACTCAGGTCAGTGAATCATTAGTTATACATTCATTTCATTGGATGAATGTCAGATTAAGGAATTAGCTCGGTGAATCATTAGTTATACAACTGGTTGTGTAATTCCTGTAATAGAAATTTTGATTGATGGTAAAATGTTTTCCACAATTGCAAACTTGTTAAGGCTCTACTTTTTCCTTAAAGCATACCTCAAAACTCGTCCTAAGACTTTAGGTGCTAACCACTTTGGGTCTTAGGAGGCTGCATCTTGAACTTGCCTACAATAATTTTGCTATGACATTTGGCTGGCGTTACTTTCAACACTGAATGTACCCTGGTTAAAATCGTTTCCAGTTTCCACTTCAGAGTTTTAAATTTGTGGAAGTTATGCTTTACAATGAAATTGATGGGAAAGCAATTGCTATATGGTAGTGTTAATTACAAAAGTGTGGTTCCTGTCTCTGCATTCGAAATTAAGATCTAACATTACTGCATGCTCTGTAAGCATGTAAACACAAGGGGAACCTGTGGGAGGATTGTCACCCTTAAACAAGGGATGAGAATGCATAGTCAATCCAATGGCTTACCTTTTCCGTTCCAATGTATTGTCAATGTTGTTCTGTTCTTTATTTTTACCATATCAAACTAAAATATAATGAAGCTACAAATTTTAGTAATTTGTAGCTGGCCCTATAGTATACTTTAAAAAAAAAGTTGACCCTATAGCACTGTCATCGATTAGAAGTTAATGCTCACTATAAACCTTTATAATATTTTATGCCACAAAATTGATGTATGATCATGTTTTCTAATAATATGGTTCTCACCATTTTGCTCCATGGTTATTTTCCCTTCTCTTTGAATTAATTTTTTTTTTAGTTTTGGGAGATTTGCGTATCCCGATTGTATACAGCCCTTGTTATAGGTGGTTTTGTGTTTTGCCTTTGTATACTCTGTGTGTACATTTTTGGTAGTTTTAATGATATTACTTATGAAAAAAAATAACACCTAACACTGGTTTCACAATTGTAAACAACTAATAACTGAGATCTACGAACTCATTTGAAATCTAAGGATTTCACTAGCAATCTTAAGACAATCTTGATGCCATATAATTGAGATCTACGAGCTCATTTGACATCTAAAGCCTTCACTAGCAATCTTAAGACAATCATTATGCCATGATATTTAGAATGAAGTTAGGGTTATTGTATTTGAATTGTTTGTGAACAGTGGATGAGACGGAAGGCTTAACTAATAATTGAGATCTACGAGCTCATTTGAAATCTAATGACTTCACTAGCAATCTTAAGACAATTCTGATGCCATGATATTTAGAATGAAGTTAGGGTTATCATACTTGAATCGTTTGTGAGTAGTGTATGAGTGGGAAGACAGAACTCTTTTTGAGGCAGTTAGCAACACGTTTGATATTCACTCATAGAGCAGCCTCTTGGCACAGTGGCTAAATGATTTTCGTATAAATAATTGAGCAAAGGCTTCATTGTTTTTTGGGCTATTCCCTCTATCTGGACTTAGAGTTGGTGCAATGGTAAGTGGGGTGGGATAGAAGAAACATAGAAGGGATCTAGGGTTGATGTAAGCAAGCTTCTTGTGCACTGGGTGTGATCTTTCTCTTTTGTATGAACTGCACACTAAGGAGGCCAATGTTAGCATGAAATAGAGCAAGTGTGAGTTCATAAGCTTTGGACCGAATGGTTAAGGTAGATAAATGGATGGTAATAAACTTCTATGTTCACCTTCATTTAGTTGCTGTTATAATAAGGAAATATCAGGAATTTCATATAGTTTTTTTGCATCAAGTCTCCGTTAAATTAAAATTAATGATTAATCAAATGTCACAAGCATGGTGATTTATTCTTTGTACTTTTTTCTATGAATTGCTTTTGCAGAGTGGTAAAGCTTGTTTAGGCGATATCATCTATCGCTACATAACTGCTGAGCAGTTCTCACCTGAATGTCTGCTTGATTACCTGGACCTGTCATCAGAGTATCGCACACTAGATGTGGCAAACAGGATTGAGGCAGCTTTACATGTCTGGAAGCAGAAAGACCATAAAAAACATAATCACGTGAAATTTAAGCGCTCATCGTGGGGAGGGAAGGTCAAGGGCCTTGTTTCTGATGGTGACAAAAATCAGACTATGGTGCAACGTGCAGACACACTAATGCATACCCTGAGACTTCGTTTCCCTGTCCTCCCACAGACTGCATTGGATATGAGCAAAATTCAATACAACAAGGTATTTTTTGAAACTCCTCTTGAGCATCTATTGAACGAGAACAGTGGAACAGTGGATTCCAAACAGATTTTGGGGAAAAAACTCAAGTTTTGGTTTGTGTTTAGTTTTTAGTTTTCATTTGTCCTGAAGATTTTGCCAGCTGGAAAATTAGACCAAACAATAGTCTAAAGCAGAAAGAAGAAATACGAGTGTGAGCGTTTTAAAGCACTTTCTACCCATTCCACAATCAACGAGCATTTCCAGGATCATTTGTTACTTGTGCATTCTTGGTCCAATTCAATATTGTTTCATCTCACCATGAACATTAAGATGATATAACTGCACAAAGATCCATTATTCAGTAATTCCTTGTTTTGGGTACTGTTCATTTTAGTCTGCATCAGAACCAGTTTTATTGGCACGTTTGTCTTATTTCTGTTGCAGGATGTAGGACAGTCAATTCTTGAAAGCTACTCAAGGGTAATGGAAAGCTTGGCCTTTAATATAATGGCAAGGATTGATGATGTTCTTTATGTAGATGATGCTACTAAGAGATGTGATACAGCAGAATCAACATCCCTTCTCAGCAGGGGAGGTTTGGGTGGTGTTCATAACCAAAAACGAATGTCACCTAGCCCGTTCTCTATTCAGCATACCCTTTATGCATCTCCATATGCAACCCCAACACTCAGTTCTTCACCTCCTGTAGTCCAAAGCCCGGGTAAGCCCCCCTCACAACTTTCAGATAAGAACAGTTTTATGAGGCAGCTTTCCCAGAAGCTAGAAAGCCCAATTTCTGCTGATTTTGAGAAATTTTGGTCAATTGCTAAAAAACCTTGATTCCTGGTGAGTTCATGTTCACGCTTCTGAAGAATGATGAGGTTCATCTACGACATGTAGGAGGCTGCACAACCGGTGAAGGTCTGTTTTTGATTGTAGGGGGGAAGAGATTGTCGGATTCGTTCTTTGTATATTTGTTTAGGTAGATAAACAGCGTTTTAAAGGTTAAATGACCATGTCTTTTAACTTTGCTAGATCCTAGATGAAGTAGGGACTTCTATTTACTACTTGGTTTTATTGAATGAGTTCAGCTTGCAATGCCATGGTTAGATTTTAATTTTGGTTCCAACTGGTGATCTTTTTGTTTTCTTGTAAGTTAATGAAACTCTATTCAAAATGGTTGATCCTCTGGGTTTTGCCGAAGTTAAAATGTTTCGGTGTACGAATTCTGGGCTGAAATGTTGATGCAATGCTATTGGATGATAAATTGTGGTTTTTTTTAATCACCCCACATAGAGATATATTGGTGGTTTTGGTCCAAAATTAGGTCAAAATTGTAATGCCCTTATATACTCCATCCCCAGTCTATAATTTTTTTCAAACAAAATCGTCAGCATTCAAACTGGTGACTGAAATTGGACTCAATCCCTGTGGGTAGTGGTTTTTTTGTGGCATTACGAGGTTACTAAACTAGACTAACGAATGTTGATTAGCCAATTTGGACACTAGCTCACAAAATGATTAAAACAAGTCTTCATTCAAGCACGCTACAAACAAGTCCACGTATTGATATCTTGGCTGGTTTTGACTAATGAATTTTCGTGAAAGTTCATGATATGGACAAAAGAATTTGGTTACTCTTTTCGTTCGGGTCTTTTTCCTATAAATATTTTTATAAATCGTCAATAATCCTAGTGTTCCTCCATGTCCCCTTCAAAAGAGAATTTGAAAAGTGATTGGATCTCTTAAAATAAACATCTTTTTGTGGTCTTTTACTCATAAAAATCTCATGGGTTTGGCTACTCTATTCTTTCTGGGCTTTTTCTTGTAAATTTTTCTTTGAATAAATCATCAATTATCCCAATATTCCTCGTCGTCCCCTTCAAAAGAGAATTTGAAAAATTGGACTTTGAAAAGTAAAAATCTCATGACCAATGGCATTCTTTAAAGGAAGAAGCCAAATAACTATCTTTTGCCCCCAAATGGAGAATCATTGGATTACTTATTTTTGTATTGTTCGTTGGCACTATCTTTATGACATTGGCTATTTGTTGTTGGCTCTATTTTTATGGCATTCGCTATTTGTATTGGCAAACATTAAATGGGTTGCCCCGGCATTGCGTTTACAGTGCTCCCGTATCGTGTTTACAAATGATTGAGATTATTTTTGGTAGTTTTGAATTCAACAAGAGAAATAAAGTTTTTATAAAATTGTGACAATTTTTTGGGTCATTTAATTAGAACAAAATACACGAATTTGTTAGGATAAGTTTAAGAATATTAACTTTTTTTTTTGGAATAAAATATTTTATCTATGTTCTTTTTGGTTTCAATTTTTCTTCTTTTCAAAGACATTCTGTTATTTTTAATATTTAGAGATTAAAATTTTGATATTTAGAAATTGAAAGGCACAGTGCGCGTATTGTTTTCATCATTCAAAGACATTCCTTTTGTTTTTATCTCGTTTTTTTGTTGGGAGACACCTTATCCCCACACCTATTGTCACTTTTCTTCTTTCTACATAATAAACTTCTTTGGTTGCTGATAAAAAAAAATTCAAGCAGACAACTAACCCATTAAGGCACGAACGACCCCTCTGAGCACCCAAATAATCGGGCAAAAGCATAGCAAGAGTTAAACAAGGTTCGCATCAAGTCAAGCTGTTGCAGAAGGATCTCTACTCGAAAGATGAACACAATTATTCTTAAAAGCAATCTCATGATAGTCATCTACGAGCTTTAAAGGCCCAGTAAATAATCTGTTATTACAAGATTTAGCAACTGCCCATGTGACACCCCAACCCTACCGGCCATATCAGATTACCTAAGAAACACCCACGATATGAAGAAATCACAAAAATAGAGAAAAACCTAAATGAAGCACACGATATGAAAAAAATCCCAAAAATAGAGAAATGCGAATGACCACCGCAATTGAAAATCCTAAACTACCCTAAACTACCCTAAACTACCGAAAAAAGGCAGAAACACTAATAGTGACTGTCAAAACCAACATTACCAAACCCAAATAAGGAAAATGAATACTCGACGGGCTCAGAATGAAAATCCTGATACAGTACAGTGAACGGAGCCAATATGACCTGAAATAAAGCTACGACCCACTGGCCAGTCATGGATCTTCCCTATTGGGGTCGTGACAAACCATTTCATTCTGTTATCACAAGATTTAGAAACAGACCAGTTTCACCAAAGAAAATGTGCACGACATTAAGGCTCCGTTTGTTACGATGTAAAATATTTTTAGGTAAAATATTTTACTTAATTTTCACTGTTTGGCTGATAATACCTATGCAAAATATATTTTTTAGTAAAACATTTTACCTCTTTAGACCAAATTTGACTTACAAAAAATTAATTTTAAAATGCACCTTCGAAACCTTCACCCAATCTTTGCCGCATTTGGTCATTCTCATAGCAAATAAGAATGACAGAATAAGTGATAGATCTTTCCCATATGAATCCTTCACCCGAATCCTTCCTGCCTTTGGTCACTCTCATATCTCATTTTTATTTTTCAAATTTTAATCAAACATCAGAAAATATAAGTAAAAATAATAATTTTTACAAAATCATTTTTAATGTAAAATATTTTCCATAATAAAATATTTTACGTCGAAACAAACAGAACCTACGTGTAATTCACTTTTTAGGTAATCAAACGGGATGAATGCATTTGTCTTTAAAGAGCTCATGGATCAGGTATTGCAGCAAATTACCAGGGAAAGGCGAAAAGAAAAGCACCAATTGTTGTTTACATAAAAATGCCCAAGATCACGACACCTAGAAAAAGCATATGAACATAAAAATCATGCGCCCCACATCCATCCAGTGCATTAACTAATATCCCCTTGCTAAAATGGGATATGTGGAAGTCAGATACCAAGTTGATCCAACCCAACCTGCATTAAGGTAGAAGAAGATAATAAATAAAACAAGAAAAATTAGTATGCCTTTGCAAGTTATAAAGACAAGGTTATCAAAATCCCAAATAATCCAATATAAGTTATGCTTTTCAATGCAAAACAGAAAAAAAATGGATAATTAAAATTACCACCCATAAGGTCCTTGCAAATGCATTCAAATTACGGAGGCAGAGAAGGATACAGAATCTCCACCAATGGAGACTCTGAATATGAGCCTATCATCGACAACTCTAAAACCCTACAAACACCAAACCCATCTCATCAAATCTCCTCTTTAAAATTAAAAATCAGGGCTTGGTTTGTGAGAGCGAAGAACTCTTCAGCCTGATTCAACTAAGATGATGATACTGATGCTGGAGG
Source organism: Heliamphora pulchella (assembly GCA_032270985.1). Taxonomy (NCBI): domain Eukaryota; kingdom Viridiplantae; phylum Streptophyta; class Magnoliopsida; order Ericales; family Sarraceniaceae; genus Heliamphora; species Heliamphora pulchella. The sequence continues at coordinate 12,025 of JAULJZ010044068.1, forward strand.
TTCTACCCTGAGGTCAGGACTCTATGTGATTGAGGTTCACGAGATGAAATGGCTGCAAGGAGATATTGAGGCAGAGAGATGCTTCGGTAGAGATGGAGTAGGTTTTTTGAATCTTGGGTTTGTAAACTGTGAGAGAAAAGGAGAAAAGAGGAATAATGTTTTAAATTTACCATTGAGAAATCCTAGTTTCCACACTTCACACAATCAAAATTTCCCAGCATCGAGATCTTCCAAGGTTCAGTGGCTGAAAAACCCTAACATTTTGGGGGTTTCTCCTTGAGAGATTTTCATGTGCAAGTGGATGACGAAACGGGAGACATAACTCTTTGTCGCTCTACCCCTTTTCGAGGTCCTCCAAAATCCCTATAAGATGGGGATTTTGTTGTTTCATGGCTTAAATCAATTTTCATTTGTGATTTTGACAAATTTATGGTATCGGAGTGCCTTAGCGAGTCGGATGGAGTTGATGCTAAAAATAATTATGTTTGTGTGAGTAATTGTTCTTGTGAAAATTCCAACTTCCCACAGGTAGATACAATAGCAAAGAAAACTAATGTCTAAAAATCTCTCATTAGAGCGTTGATGAATGTTGAAGAATGACCATCTCTGAGTACTAACAACAAAACTTTTATTGATGGGTTTATAGTGGGCAATTCATCAGGAAAAGAGATAAGTTTCATTCACTCTTCTAAGCTCTCTTCTTTTAATCAAGAAAGACACATTCACTTACTTGGTCTTGATGCTAGTGAAGTGTTGATAGATAATAGTGACATTTGGGAAGAATGAGAAAAAAACTTGTAATGATATGGGTATTGAGATAGCTCAAACAGTGAGTTGTACTCCGTCAATCTTTTCCCAAAAAGAACCTAACAAAATGGAGTAAATGTGGGTAAAGAGACTATTCCTTCTTCTGGGGCATCTATTGTTAGTGAAAAAAGATAAATTGCTAAATCAAAATATAGAATCAAGAAGTATGATGTAGACCTAATGGTGAAAGGCATGCATGCTATTCCTTTGGATATTTCCAAGCTTGGATTTCCTCATTGGGACCATACTTTAGTTGGTTATTCTTTTGAGAAGAGGGACTCATTCTATTATGTTAAAATATGGGCGAAAAGAATATGAAAATATACCATTAAAGATGCTATATCAATTGAGAATGGATACTTATATCTTTAAATTTAAGAATGAAGAAGTTCTTAATGAGATTATTGAGAATGGTCCATACCATTGTAGAGGGAGATATATTGTAGTAAAAAAATGAGAACGGGGTTACCGAGGATGTCGCTCTCCAAAAGTGATTTTTCAATTGTGCCGTTATGGTTAAATTTATATAATGTGCCCTTTGAATTGTAGACGAAAAGGGGATGAAAAATTTGGCAAGTAGTGTTGGTAAGCCTTTGTATGTGAATGAAACCAACATACTCTCGGAGTAGGCTAACTTTTGCCTGAGTTTGCATCAAGGTACAAGCTAAATAAGAGATTCCGAAATCCATTTAAATCTAAGATATAGAGAACCTTATGTTATTTGGGTTCAAACTTTTTGGGTTCCTCAAAGATTTTAAGGATTGCTTGAATGCATAAGAGAACGTGTAAATTTCTAAACAAATTTGGAGGAGAAAAGAAGGGAATGACAATAAAAACTCTAGTGAGGAATAGGTTGGTGTGAAGAAAGAAAAATAAAATGTTAATCAAACTTCTCAAGGGAGTTTGACGCTCAACCATCTAGGAAGCTCGTTGAGGCTTCTACTTCATATATTCTAAATTATTCAAATTTCTTTGACATTCTTTCTTTCTGTGAGTTTAGGGAAGAAGAAAACTACGACGAAAAGCGAAATGTTAAAGAAGTCGATCACATCACTCCTTTTCCAAAGGTGTTTGTTAGATATATATTGTATTAGTATTATTATTATCTAGTATGTGTGCGTGTATAGATGTAGCGGCGTTGCCTAACTTTATTATAAATAAGAGTCTTACCTATCCTTTTAGGTACGGCTTTCTATTATTCTTAACATGGTATCAGAGCCACCGTAAAACCCTAACCTCCACGAAACCCTAACCCTAGCCTCCCTCTTCCAGCCACAGCCACCAGCAACCAACAACCAGCAACCAGCCACCAGCCACCCACAGCCGCCAGCCAAGCCAACAACGGCCACCAGCCACGCCATAGTCACCAGCCACGCCATAGTCACCAGCCACCAGCCAAACCACAGTCACCAGCCACGCCATAGCCACCAGCCACAAAACTGAACCAGGCCGAAACCATAGCCATTGTCCTCATCGAACACCGAAACCCTAGCCACAGCCACCTCCGACCACTTTCGCCCTTGTTCGAACCCCGACGACCTC
>JAULJZ010044079.1:0-14372 GCA_032270985.1 Heliamphora pulchella
CTATTCCAGGTGCAAGTTGTAATTTTTACCAAATACTTACAACTTATACTACAAGTTATAATTTATAAGTCTTTAGTTTCAGTAATACCAAACACTCCAATTGATAAAACATTGAGCAATGCTACTATCATTATATTTGGTGATCACAATTGTGCGCCATAATATTTCATGTGTCAATATTCATGTTATTAAAAGCTAAGGTCCCGTTTGGTAACGTTTATAATTTTCTATTTTTTGTTTATAAAAACTAAAAAATATATTTTGATTTATTTTTATGAAAGGATAAAAACAAAAAGTATGTTTGACACAAAAAATTGGAGAAGTAATAGTTAGATGTAGTGGCTAGATGTGTTAGCCAATGATAATAGTATGAGATAGTGATGGTGATCGAAGACGGTGGTATAATATATGGTCATGGGAGGGCATGGTCGGATGTGGCGATCGAAGTGAGTGATTAGAGGTGGTAGCTAGATGGTTGTGATCAGAGGCGGTGACCAGAGATATTGGCTGGGAAATAATAGCAAGAGGTTGCGATGGTGGTCGTAAGTAGTAGTTAAAGGTGGAGGTCGGAGGCAATGGCCACATGCGGTAGTCTGAAATGATGTTCGAAAGCGGTGATCGGTAGTGGTGACTGAAAGGGGTGGTCGAATGTGATAATCGAAGACGATGGCTGGAAGTGATGATCGGAGGTAGTGGAAGACAAAAAATAAACTGAAAAAATTTGTTTATAAAACAAGTGAAAATATATTTTTTCTATTTACAAGAATTTAATAAATTTTGAAAGTTTTTGAGAAAAAAAATATATATATCAAACATATTTTTATTTACAGTTTACAAAAAAATTAAAAATAAAAATAAAAAACAGAAACATTACCAAACAGGGCCTAAAGAAAATGTATGAAAAAAAGAATAAATAATATAGCTACAAGAAAATCAATATTTACCATCGTTTGTTTTAGTAGCAGTTCATCAAACCGCCACTAAAAAATGGATATAGCAGCGGATCTTAATTGTGTTAGCAAACAACCTGGGTCTGTTGTTGCGTTTATATACCGAGCTGCTGCAATAGCTTTTTAGTTTAGTAGCGGTTGTGTGTTCACTGCTACAACTCCTATACAAAACGTCCCCAAATTTCCTCCGCCGAGAATCCCCCACCAAAATTCCCGCGAGTCCCTTCCAATCCTGAATTAGAAAAAATCGTGAAAGCCAATTCGATCATTCTCCTTCTCGTTCTCGCGCGACTCAATTGCAAACCCTAGCCTCATAACATCACGCAGTCGATCGTTCTTTCTCAAGCAAATCGGTCGATTAACTCTTCTCCGGGAAGCTTCCCACGTCTTCTCTCGAGCTAATCTTGGCCACAAGAACTTAGGTTTGCGGCATCCCTTTTCGCTGAGTGCTCGTCCGCAACGTTGCCAAGTGGGTTTTGCTCCTCGATCAGCCACCCGTTGTTAACCAGGTAAGCGTTTTTCATAGTGGTTGCTGCCATTGTTTACGTATAAATGATATCCCAGGGAAAAAAAACCAATGATAGTTTGATTATTTGATGCTCTATTTTGCCAGCCTTGTCTTTTTTCCCTGTTTCTCTTCTGATTCAGCATTTGGGATTTGATTTTTAAAATATGCAATCCAATCGTTCTTCAACACAGCAGCGTGGTCGGCTAACAATAACAACACAAACAATATAGCATCACTGGTATCCTTTTGGAAATTTTTGTTAGTCTATTTATATTAAAATACTATAAGCCACAATAACAAAATTACCTTTAATACAGAAAATAAAGACTCTAACAACATGAAATAATGAAAAAATAATGCTCAAGTATAAATTAATATGCGACTTTGCTTACATCCTAATCTTTGTAATTGTAACGAGCATTCATAGGCATGTACCGGATGCCTGTATAAAAGTATAGGACGTTGCTCACATCCTAATCTTTGTAAATGTAGCGAGCATCCATGGGCATGTATTGGATGCCAATATAAAAGTAAAGGGTAAATTACATTGAGTTCCTTTGTCTTGTTGCTAAAATATTGCAACTTTCTATGCAAATTAAAATCTGATGTGACCACTCCTTAACTGTTAGAAGATTCAATAAAATAGGTATTTGATGCCTTTTTTGCCACAAGGGACATCAAGAATTCTATTGGGTTTTGTTTTCTTTGCATGATATTTTATATGATTCACTGGGTTATTATTTCTAAATAGGTGACTTACGTTTTAGAGAAATAGATGGTTGTGGGATGTTGTGGGCTAGAAATTTCGGTTGATCCAATCCTAGTCATTAACTTAAATTTTAGTATTCCCTGAACTTATGATGCCACGAAGAAGGTTTTGAAGAATTTATAGTTGAAATTCTCATTATATAGTAATTTGTTCAAGTGATGAATACTATTTTATTTTATTTTTACTTTTCTTTGTTTTTGGAAAATTTTATGAGTTATCTAAACTGTTCACTTGTGTATCTTACTGATTTTTTTGTGGTAAATTGGCTGTTGGGTACACAAAGCCTCAATGAGACTATGACCATAGCCATTTTGAGATAAAAAAATACCTTCGTAAAAGTTTTTCGAACCTTAGAGTCATAACTAGCTAAGAACTTATTAGATCCGAATGTGGGGAGCAATGTGGGCAACATATTGAAGTTTTAATTCTTTAATCCATTCTAACAATGTTTAGAAACTATTTTGTCTTGGATTGATGTAAATGCCATAGCAATCCAAATCCTAAGACAAATGACTGATCTTTGAATAGAAAAAAGAGTGGATCAATGATGACATTGTTGCCAAGGATTGCATCTTGGTTTTGTACAAAGGTTCTTAGTATGACCTAGGTAAATTAGTTTGGTTAGAATTGGTGTAATCCATTGAGGTTTTATACAAAGGTTCTTAGTATGACACAGTTAAATTAGAACAATGGAATGATGATTGATGGAATAGGAATGGAACTTTGTACTGATCCAATGATGCCATTGCCTATACATCGTTATCCTAAATTAATATGAACGTATAAGATCTTAGTAAAATGCTGCGGTCTTTAAGCAAAACAATGTCGATCAAATTATCTCATATAGTAGTAAGTGCTAAATCATACCGTTTTTTGGCTGTCTCACCATTTGGTCCCTGCATATTACAAACTCTCCAAACCCAATCCTGATTTTTTTGCTTTTGTGACCACTATATGTACTTATTTAGGTATATAATGTTCTATTTAGTTGATTAACTATGCTTTTTTAATTTTTTATTGTAATTTTTGTTTGAAATTCATTATTATCTAATCAACAGGGTTTAAGCATTTAATCACTTAGCAATTTCAAATAATTTGTTTTAATAAGGTTAAACATTAATATCATTTTGTTATGCAGTAAGAGTAGTTTTTCATATAATAATACTTCGAACTTGATAAATCTTTCTTTTTTGAACTTGAATGTGCTCTTTTTTGTACTTCAACATTTCAGCTTAAATTCAATCAATGGATAAAAATTAGATAAAGAAGAGTAGATTGTCAAGAGAGTATTTAGAAGGGGTGAAAGATTTTTTAAAATTTGCTTTTCACAATGCGTCTAAGGATGGAACCATTTTATGCCTAATGTGTAAAATGTGTGAATTTCTCTATGTTGAACCTAGAAGCTAACTAGATCATTTGGTATCATTAGGAATTAGTCAAGGCTAAAATTGTTGGTATTATCATGGTGAATCTATGTCGGCATCAAATACTACAAAGAACGAGTGAGACTCGTGTTGAAGAATTGCAACCCAAATATTCTAATATACGTGACATGTTGCACGATGTGTTTCCTATGTATACACAAATTATAGATGGCATTAAAGATACAAGACATTCAATAGAACCATCTAGAGAAGGTTCAAGTGTACAAGAACCTAGACAATCAATCAAGCATTTTAGCCAGTTGGAACTAAAGGTGGTGTTTTCAATCGATTTATTGGAACCGGTGCTAGGAAGCCAAACTTGTGCCCCAGTAATTGCGGTAATTGGCATAAAGTGCCATTTTATTATAAAGAAGAATGCTTTAACATCATTGAGGTATTTATTCCTAGTTTTTTTTCCTTTTTGCTTATTATGTATAAATATCATAAAATAGTTTACTTATTTTAATAAAATCTTATTATCTTTTTGGCATTTAAAACATGTAATTGCAGTCTAAGTTTGTCCTTCCTAGAAATGAGAGAATAAAACTCATTTTCAAGGACAATATTTTGAAGCAATTAGGGGAGAAATTGAGAAACTGGAAATGGAGCTTAAAATCAAAATATTTTGATGTAATAAAGACAGCAACACGGATAGTGGATAAAACACCTCCAATAGTTAATCATGAGCATTATGCTGATGTTGTTTCTTATTGGTTTTTAGAAAAAGGATTGGTATGAAAAACTTGTTGCTTGTGAAATTTGAACTCTTGTGAATTAAATTTCTTTATTGTAATTATATTCATATTATATTGTACTATTTTGTAAATAAATGAACTTACTGTTAAGAACAAGGCGAACAGAGGGATATAAAAAGATCAACATACAGTATGATAAAAAACTTACGCACAACATGGATTTATAATGGTACTTTGAATTTGATTGATTGTTTGATGTTTGAATTTGATCTTTATATTAAAATATTATTATACAACTAAAATTATTTCAATGCAACAAGAAGAAAAGGGATCCATATCCAACCGAGCACAACTATATATAACAATTCACACAAAGAAAGATGGGACACATGTTAACGAGACAACAACGAAAAATATTGTACGTATCTATTATATTTCTGCATTCTAATTTTATTAGTAAGAATTGTTATAGTTAAATTTGTGTTTGAATAACAATTTTGAGTTTTAGAAAAAAAAATGGAGGAATTACTAAAATCCCAACCATGTAGCTTGGAAGATAATTCTCATGGGTGCATAGTTTGGTCACCAGATAACATTTATTCTCAAGTAATAGAAAAGCCTTAGCATAATGGTCGTTTTCATGATTTGGGATTTGGGCTTACTCCTAAATGTAAAGGGTTAACTTTTAGTAGTTGTGACAGGTTAAGAATAGCTTCCGAGGAAGAGATACCAAGAGATAAGGAAACAATTTGTGAACTGAAAGATAAACTACAAGCTCAAGAAGATAAGTTGCAAACTCAAGTAAATGAAATGAAAACTCAATCGGGTGAAGTAAACACTTTGAAAGAGCAAGTGGCCTTCTTGCTTAGGCAGTTACATGGTCTTACTAGTTTAGAGGTTATGTTTATGTTTAACTTTATGAAAGTTTGTAATGCCTGATTTTACTAGTTAATTTACAGTTTTATAAATATTAATTTCATTTATTAATGTGAGTTGTGTTTTGTATAATTTAGGTTCATGATAGAATTAGTGATCCTCTTGATGAATCTTCTTTGCAAACACGCAATAGATCATCTTATACAAATTATGAAAATTTTAAATATATACATAAGAAGTTGGGATGGATAGTCTATGATTTAGTATTGAGTTGTGATTTTATCGTTAAGATCTAGGCAGAACCTGTGTATATTATGCTGCTTGCGTTTATTACAGGTTATTTTGTAAACGGTTAAAACCATTGGATTATCTAAAAAACAGAGAAACTTCTGCCAAAATCTTTCAAAAACTTTAACACTTGAAATATTTTTCTAAAAGTCTGGGCGTGACAATCGAGTCTTAGAGTTTTTTCTAAAGTATAGGGCGTGACAATCAAGTTAAATGTGTATGATTTGAAATTTACTGAGTTAAATGTGAAATTTGTCTAAAAAATTTGCTAAATTTACTGAATCAAGTGTGTATGATTTGTATATTGTATCCGTAAACATATGAATTTGTGTAAAATTTATCATTTTAGCTATTTTTGCATTGGGTTTTCCATTACTTGATTGTTACCTTTCTCAAATCTTAGATTATCTTTTTGGGTGATAATTCCTTTTGTGGTTTTTCTTTATTGTTCGTTGTTTTTCACAATTTTTGTTGGGAAACAAAAAGTATGGTTATTGCTTCGGGTGGTATTGTTACCTAAAAAAACAAAATTTGTGTTTGTGTTTTATTTGAGTTTACTTGATGGTGTAGGTTATAATCTCTTCTAGTTTAAATTCTTTATTATATATCTTACAAAAATTACAAATAATATTTATTCTAAATTATTGTCATTTGTATTGTAGGTAACAGGACCATTTAAAAACACCCAACAATAACTTCATTTTTTTAATTTAAAAACTAGTGTGTGTAACGTCCCAATTTCATAGCAATATAAACTCGTGCAATTTAATAAAGAAAAGAACTCGATTTAAGAAATCTAACCCAAAGGAACTTATGAAGAAAGCACTTTATAAACAGGAGCCAAACTTTCAATTTTATCATCACAATGTAGGTAAAAAGATTCGATTTCCTTTGTAAGCAATTGCCAAAAACAGTCCATTCATACCTCAAAGAATATCCCAAAAATGTTTAGCAGAAACCTATTTTAAGACAAAGTCCAAAAAAAAAAGTCACCCAGCGACATTCACTCGAGTGGACTCCCCGCCGCTCAAGCAGTGAGGTACCATAGAGCAAACTGCCCAAAATCTTGAAAAAAAATTTAACTGTTGAAAAGTCACCTTTTTTCCTCATCTCTTGAACATAGTTTTAAATAGACAAAATTATAAAGTAAAACATATATTTGTCAATGAAATAACCTTTTGCAACCCAAAAACCCATTATCAAACTTTCAAGAACATGACATTTCATTCAAATCAAATGATTCAACCCACAAAGCGAGCCTAATGCCCTCACATGAAAACAAATCATGAGTTAATGGATATATATTCATTAAAATATTTAAAACGAGAATTACATTTAAATTTTATTTCTCAAAAAATGTTATAAATGAATATGTAACTCTGTCAGACTACACAAAAAGGGGTCCCGCGACCCTCCATCTTACTCCAACACATTTTTCTCGTTATCACCTGAAACGTTGTTAAACAATATGAGGCAAAGCTCGTAAGAAATTAACTAATAATGAACATATGTATGATATGTAAGGATTGTTATGCAAAATGCAACATATAATTTTCTCCGAAAACTAATTCCGTTTGTCCAAACCAAATTTCCATCACATAATCGAGTTTTCATGTGAAAACCATAGTTCAATATTCTATGATCTTAGTAAATCTAGCCATTTCAACATGTCACTCCATCATTTGCTAACCAATTCAAGGTTTTCCAAATTCCATAATTCATTTATCAATTCAATTCAACACCAAAACCAGACGACGTCTATAAACCCAGGCGTATTTATCACCACTGGGCCACGCGAGACTAAATGGATAAATACCTATTCTATAGGCCGTCACGGAAAACACACTTTTTTTGTTTTTTTCGGAAACATCGATGGGTGGACCGCCCAAGGTCACGCTTTTACGAGTATTAACCCGAAGGAAGGACCTACCTTACATTGCGCAAATTTTCGGTCTTTCACCGATGAGCTACTCGAGCCCAAAGTTAGACATTCCATTCGGTTTTATCATATTCATTAACAACCAAGACGAATCCAATCGTTAACCCGGTTCCTCTCGCCTAACCTCACACCATTATAATTCCAATCTCAACCATCACATCTATTCCCATAATTCGTACATTCGAAGATAAAGGATCAAAAATCCCCAAAGTTAACATTTCATATGATTCATATCCAACGATTTACCGATTTTACATAAAACCTCTCAATCTAACACCCATCATTTTCACATGTCATATAAACTTATGGAACATACATGCGATAGGTTGATACAACTCCAATTTATCCAAAATTTTCGGTAATTTCAACATTTGGATCCCTTAGCCCCAAAAGTCTCAATTTTCATGGTCTTGACTTAAATCCAAAATCTTAACCCATTATTTTTTTATCCCAATTGTACCCAACATCAACAAGTAGATAGAATCATCTTAAACCATCAACAAATCTAAGATTTAATTTGCTTTGACATCAAACCCCAACTTAGGGTTTCAAAAATAACATTTTCATTCTTTCATGTTTATACTTTCAAATACACAACTCATATTTTATAGATTTTTAAGGATAGTCATAGATTCTATCTCTTTGATAATAGATTCACAAGAAAGAAGCCCTAGCAAACTTCAACCGCAAGAATCTCCAGCCGAAAGGCGAGAAGGAAGCTTCTAACGCCAAGCTCAAGCCTCCAATGGATGTTCAACCAAGGGAGAAACAAGGAATCTACTCAAGAAAAGCAAAAAGGACTCCAAGAACTTTCCAAACCCAACCTTAGGTCTCAACTTCTGTTCAAAAGAGAGAGGGGGGATGAAAAGAATGGTAAAGAAATGTTTTAATCCGCAACTTAAAGTCTACCGGCTGACCATCCGCTTAAGCAAACCTGGGGCTGCTTGAGCAGTCCCTGCTAACTCAACTTTTAAAAAGCTTTTGCCACTAGTCCACTCGAGCGGGCACCTGACCGCTAGACCGGGCACCTGACTGCTCGAGCGGTCAACGTAAAAGGGACCATGAACAAAAGATGTGTAAAAGAATCGAATCATAAATTAAATATCTCAAGACTCATCCATACAACCCACAACAATAATTCTCATGCACTTCCGAACATACAATTATTGTTAGCAAATGTTATCATGCTTAAGTTTTAATTCTCACGTGCGATTTACACATTTAACCGTCATCACGTGAAAATCAGAACATGTTTTCGTTTATTAAATATAATTCAAACGGGATCGGATCCTTACAGTGTGGAGGCTTCCATAATAATGGCAGGATATCACATTTTTACTTGTGCTTTAATATTAAGAAACCTAACTTTTTTTTAAATGATTGTGTCCAATTTATTACGAAACACTTAATTATTGTGGTTTATGAAAATGCAAATTCCATCGCATTCAAAATTTGGAGTGATTAGATTATTTTATAGAAAGAATTTTAGTATATATTTGTGGATATATTAGTATGTATTGTGGATGAATAATGAAAATTATTGCATATTTGTAATAATATCATTAATTTTTTTTTAAATTTAAGCTATCAAGTAGAATAAAATAAATATGAATTGAATTTAGTAGCGCTCAAAAGTGTTACTAAAAGTAAAATTTTTGAAGCATTAATTAATATTTGCTAGCGGTTAAAAATGCTACTAAATTTGAACCTATAACAGCGTTTTTAATTTATTGAGAAATAGCGGTTCAAAATCGTCTCTATGCATTATTCAAAAGGCATTGCATTATATTTTTACCAGCATTATAAATCGTCGCCAAAGTCACGGCTGGTATTAAGACAAAAAATAGCAGCAGTTCAAAACCGTCACTATACATTGTTTAAAAACCATTGCATTAAATTCTTTACCAGCGTTATAAACCGTCGCTAAAGTAACCGCTGGTATTAAAACGAAAAACAGAAGCAGTTCAAAACCGTCACTATACATTGTTTAAAAACCATTGCATTAAATTCTTTACCAGTGTTATAAATCGTCGCTAAAGTCACCACTAGTATTAAAACGAAAAACAGAAGCAGTTCAAAACCGTCACTATACATTGTTTAAAAACCATTGCATTAAATTCTTTGGCAGCATTATAAACCGTCGCTAAAATCACCGCTGGTATTAAAAAGGTTAATACTAGCGTTTGCCAAAAGCGTCGCTGCATACCTACACCAACGGGTTTATCCCAATCCTTTTGGTGACAGTTTACAAACCGCTAGTATAAACTGTAGGAACATTTAGCAGCAGTTTTCTTAACTTTTTGCGACGCTATTAACTACTGCTAAAACTCAAATTTCTTGTATAAATTTATAAAATAACATAAGCGCCACATATAAAGTAATGCTGTGGTAACCAAATTTGAAAGTAATATTATGCTGACCAAATTTAATAATCATATTTAAATGTCACATGATATTAAAGCAACTCCAACAGATCCTTTAAAAAGAGCTTGTTAGGTATTTTAACTAGCCAATATTATATTTATGTCTCCAACAGGCTCTTTAAATGACTCTATTTTGGCTATTCTCTTTTTAGCTAGTTAAATTTAGATAATTTTCATGACTCTCTAAATTATATAAAGAGTAATAAATAAAGTAAATTTAAAATTTTGAATAGTTGCATAAAATAGAAAATAGTGTTAGAGTGCATACATAAAAAAATAATTAAGCAAAATTAAAATAGTATTTTTTTTATACTTTTAACTAGTCAAAATAGCCAATAGTATTGGAAATGCTCTTATATCTCATATATGAGTACACTTATGTAATTAAAACATTACTTTGTGGGGCCTGATTCTAGTAATTAAAAGATTTTTTTTGAATGTCAACTGAGAATGGCTAGATGGACCAGTAATGTGCAAGAAGCAAACTGAAAATTAAATTTGAAGAATGAGACACATCTGCCAAGAAATTAAATTTAATGGAAAGCAACTTTTGGAAAACAAGATTAACGCTCTGTTTGATATGTTTAAAAACTTTAATTTTTAAGAAGTTTAGTGTTTTTAGAAAAATAAAAGAAGAATAAAAAAAATTAGATTGTCTAGGATAATTCTTTATAGTGGTTTTTTTTTTCTTTTTTTAGTACTTTTTATTAAAATGTTTAATACGTTCTTACTTTTTATTTTCAAGTTGTTGTGTTTGGATTATTGGCATAATTTGTTTTTGTTAGCAAAGTTGAATTTTTTAATTGAAGATATTATAGTTATTTTAGTCAAAATAAGATAGAGTGTTTAGGATATATATATATATATATATATATATATAAACACTATAATTTAAAAATTAACTTTTTTTTATATATAAAAAATTGACTTTTAGGAGAAACCAAGCAGGGGCTAAGGCATACAAAGGCCTTCCTAATTGGTATACAAGTCTTTAGTTTGAATTTTTAGTGAAGAAAAGTAAAATAATGCAAAGCAAGTTCTTTATCTTACTCAAAGATTTTTAAAAGCCCATTTTTTGGACTTTTCATTTGAACATATCGATATCGATCAAAATGAAAAATCCAAAGTTTATTTCACTCAAAAAAAAAGTTAAAAGTCAATTTTCTGACTTTTACTTGGAGCATATAAATATGGATATTGAAAGTTAAAAATTCTAACATTACATATTACAGATCAATTTTAATACACATATTAATAAAGAATAATATTATTATTTAAATACAAAAAGTCAAAGTAACCAAACGACTTACTTCGCTAACTAAAAATCTAAGCTACCAACAAATTGACTTGTTTTATTATTTCAATTTTATTTAAAAATATAATTAATAAAATAAAAAGTCAGAAACCTTTGGTTACCAAGTAGGGCCTAAAGCCTTGTTTGTTTGTGGGATTTGAAGAGTAGAATTAGACTAGTTTATTTTAATTTCTCATATGCTCGTGGACACAAACTCTAGAAACTAACTTTATGTCCCTATATGGGACTATTCTAATACCATAGAGGGTGAGTTTGGATGAGATTAAAACTATTTTACTCACATAAATGATTAATTTATAAAAATACTTTTATAATTTTTTTTAATAAATACTAATAAAGTTTTCTATATTTGATTTTACGCTAGTTTTTTTTTGGTTTTACATTAATTTTTTTAATAATTTTGTTATAATTCATATGGGCAAATTATTATTAAAAAAAAAAAAACTGAGGAGCCATGCCCTCATTGCCCACCCTACGGTGTTCGATCCCCATACTCGACATAATAACTACCATGATACAAACACCTAAATAAAACTTACCCTCTAAAATCAACTTGCAAGGGAAGATTGCCCAAAAAAACTATATACATTTGAGTAACCATTTATTTAATTAATGTGCATCAGAATCATAATACACTCGCTACCCTAATATTGAAAATAACTATAATTAAGAAGAAATTAATGAAAATTTTTTCATGTAATTTTTGTATAATTTATTGACCCAACAATCGTGCATTGTACAATATGTTGTACAATATATGGTTGTGTAATATATGACTGCTAAATTATGTATTACACAATAATTACATAGTAGAGAAACCATTCTCCTAATAACAAATTTAAGCCTTGAACTGAGACATTTATTAGATTAAGAAAATTCTTTGTAGGGGCATCCCAATTGTTTGACTTCGAACTTTTATTACCTTGTTTGGGATAAGATTTTGACTTTTTTTTTTATCAATTATATTTATCTCTAATGAGATTTATTGAAAAGACATCCCCAGAATCACGGCACAGTTCGTGCCGTACGCATTAAATGCGAGGCGACATCCAGCTAGAAGAACAGCACGAGACCACTAGGAAAACGACACGTGGTGAACGCAGCTAACGGGTGTGCAAGTCGTCCTATCAAAGAATGATATGTCAGCACTGGCCTTTGGTGAACCAAGTATGCTTCAAGTGAACGACATTTCGACTCTACATCATCCAGCAGTTGCTCGGGAGCTCGAGCAACCATAAGGTGATGGGGGCAATTGAGGGAGGACATCTATTTTCCCTACTAACTAGGTAACCACCTTGGCTAATAGTTATACAGCTCGGACCCTAGGGTCGAGTAATCACCCAACCAGACTCGGCGATTTTTCCCGAGTGGATTCCAACTTGGTGAGGTCTCTCAGCTTGAGCAGCTTCTAGCTCGGAGCTTGAGGTCACAAACCCTTGGATGGCTCGGACAAGGGTGGCCGAGCATAGCATGTCCCGAGGCACATGCTTGAAGAAAAATTGCCAAGATCATTATTTTTGCAAACGATTTTCGGTAAAAAATTAATTGGACAGGCAAACGCCGAAACGAGCTCCAGATAAAACTTTTGATGTCGAATGATCAAAATTAAAACCCATGCAACCACAGTTAATTTGGAAGAATACCATTTTACCGGTCGAATCTTCAACTACGATTTTGTTTCCGAGTTTAAGCTCATGTCAGATCTTCTACGGTATTCTCATATGCGATTCCCGAAAGTAGTGTGGACTACGGACTATTGAGAACTCGTACCGGTAGAAGTTAAACAGATTTATTCTTGAAAGACAAGTTATGAAACTAGTTCAGTCTACCTGCATATTTATAGGGTTACAGCATAGAGCTGTGGAGTAATTATGAGTAAGACTTCTAGCGAAATATAGACACTCATTAGCGGTTCTTGTAATTAAGCAAATCTCGTAACGATATTTGCAATTATGAAAAACTAGCAACGATTTCTACAATTTTCATAAAACACTGAATTACAGTTCACACCACTAAAAAACTATAAGTGCACTCTGACCTATAATCTCAAGACCTTCTTGTATTGAGCTCTTATTATTAAATGCTTAACATTTCTCTCCACGTTAAGATTCTTGATACCCGTCAATTAAATTTAATTACTGACAATTTAATTTAATTGGCATCTTGATATTCATTAAGTATTTTCGCTTAACTTATTTAACCACTGGATAATCAAATCCACGTACAAGATTTGGCCCGATCAAAACCTATAAGCTTCCTTACGGGGATATCGTCAATTTCGATCATTCGGGATGAGAATTCCGTCAATAATTAATATTCACCATATAAATAATATCGCTATCCAACTCACCGGGAATATAGACCCATATAAATCGCACTATCTAATAAATCTAAACAACAAATATTAAATATACGCAAATCAATAATTATTTCAAGATTAAGAGTATCAGCACTATTCATAATAAACTTGGAGTGTGAATTAATTTATATAGTCAGTATAAAATTAATTATCTAAATGTGTCCCATGCAATACACACAAAGTGTACTGACACAATGAGTCGGAACAATAAACGACGCTATTATTTATTCTCCATCACTAAGATAGACCTAAAATTTTGTGCTACAGTCATACCAATAGTATGTTCATTTTCATCTAAACTGTGAACATAAAACTTATATTCTGCAAGAAACTAAATTATGATCTTCTATGTGTAAGCCGTACTTTACACACCAAATTAAATACTGTACAGAATAAAAAATATCCATGCATAACATTAGAAAAAATGATATACATACATTACTCATTAAGATTCTAATAAAATAAAAAATTAATTTTATTACAAATAAAATTAAATACTGAAAACATGATTTTCAGTATACCAACCCTAACAATCTTCCACTTATACTCAAAACTATGATGCCATAAATCTGACTCATATGCTCTCTACATTACTATCAAAAGTCTTAACCGATAAGCTCTTTGTAAAAGAATCTATAAGGTTATCTCCTGATGCAATCTTAGTCACTGCAACTCCACATCTCTATACAATTTCTCGTATAAGGTAATACTTACGCTCAATGTGCTTTTCTTTCTTGTGGACCACTTGCTCCTTCGAGTTTGCAACCGCTCCACTATTGTCACAATAAAGTGTAATAGCCGACTGAACTGAAGGGACCACCTCTAG